>CM055120.1:2527429-2631759 GCA_029206835.1 Rana muscosa
GCGAGGGCGAGCGAGGGCGAGAGAGAGCGAGGGCGAGAGAGAGCGAGGGCGAGAGAGAGCGAGGGCGAGAGAGAGCGAGGGCGAGAGAGAGTGAGAGAGAGCGAGGGCGAGAGAGAGCGAGAGAGAGGGCGAGAGAGAGAGAGAGCGAGAGAGAGAGAGAGAGAGGGCGAGAGAGAAGGGAGGGAGAGGGCGAGAGAGAAGGGAGGGAGAGGGAGGAGAGAGAAGGGAGACCTCTGATAGTGTAATATTTCAATTGTATTGTTTTGTCTATTGTATTGTTTTACCTCACGGATAAAGACGAGCACACCCGCTCCAGCCGCTGTCTTGAATCCCGATTGGATAGATTGATTGGCAGCGCAGCCATTGGCTCCCACTGCTGGTCAATCAAATCCAATGACGTGGGAGCCAGGGGGCGGGGCTGGGCCGAGTCCTGCTGTGTCAATACAGGACACAGGAACGCGCCTGCACGAGTGTCCCCCAAGGGAGAGCACTTCTCCGACGGGGGCACTCGAGAAGAGGAGGAGCCAGGAGCACTGCTGAGGAACCCCAGAAAAGGAGGATCGGGGCCAACCAACTGCATAGAGGAGGCAAGTATGACATGTTTGTTTTTTTTTTAAAAAGGAAGAAGAAGGAACCTTTAGTTACCCTTTAAAACAGTTTTATACCCACTGCTGCTTTTTTTTTTTTTTTCATACCTGAAAGGCAAAAAGGCATAATGAGATAGTATGTGAGAGGAATATCTCCTAAACCGTACAGATTTAGGAGATATTCTTTTTACCTACAGGCATTATTATAGGCTTACCTGTAGGTAAAAGTTCAAAATTAGGGTATACAACCGCTTTAAGATGCAAAAAAAATATATATATATTTTTTATGCATTTGTCAGCCTACAAAATAGCGGTTCTTATAATAAATAGCAGCTCTGATGATCAGTGTAAATGTGTGATGTCACAGGATAGGCCGGGGTATCCAGAACTGGACAACTTGGCAAGTTGGAGGCGGACGGCTGACAAAAGCCCAGGCGCCAGGACACAATTTCTAGTCGCCATGGGGACCCGGCGCTGGGATTTGTGGAGCCCCGCTGTATACATTATACAGACCCCCCCCCTGTACTTACTGCTGAGGGGGTAAGAATAGTCGCAGAAACAGTTTGCCGGCCAGATGGTGCAGATCGACCTTTTTTCTGGTAAGAAAACAAAAATTACATTTGATACAAATCACATTTATTGAAAAAAAAATAAAAATGGTCATTTACCTGCATTAATGAGAATAAACTGAAATTCATTTTTCTGAATGAATGATATATACAGGACAACAACAAGCATTGGGGGACAAATACAGTGCAGTATCTACAGACTTGGTATTATATGGGCAATAATATTGTAGCTTACCAATGCTTAGCTGTGATGGCTGCATTAGCTTTCTTTTTTAGTCTCTCATTTATCTTCACCTGGTGATCCAGTCAGCAAGTCTGTTTTTTCTTTTACAAAGGAACAAAGGAGCAAGTCTGTTTTTTAACACAACAAGCTGCCCTGCAGATGTATCAGAGTTTTGAGACAAACCATTTACCACCGACAGGGGGTGCTTTCAATGATCAGTTTTTATTCATGTAAAACCGTGGTGGCTGGTGCTAAAAAATTTCAACCCCCCCCCCCCCCGCCGCACACTTAGGCACTCTGGAGACAACAGTAGAGTCGGAGATGCCCTGGAGCAGATCATAAGGAAGGCACCCGGCCCCTCTGCGGTCCCCGTCCCCTGGCCATATGGCTCCCCATCACAGATTGCTCCGGGAAGTGACGTTCCGCTGAAAAATTTCGCACTGCGCATGCGCAACGCCGCCATATGCGTTCCATGACTTTTACGACAAAACGGCACACTAAAACCGCGATGGGTCGCCGAATGTGACGAAACACCCGCCATCTTGCTACACTCCGCCCTCCTCCTCCACACTAAGGATACAGTGAGAAGGGGACAAGCGGACATCTTTGTACACCCCGCCCTCCTCCTCCACACTAAGGATACAGTGAGAAGGGACAAGCGGACATCTTTGTACACCCCGCCCTCCTCCTCCACACTAAGGATACAGTGAGAAGGGGACAAGCAGACATCTTTGTACACCCCCCCTCCACCACCACACTAAGGATACAGTGAGAAGGGGACAAGCGGACATCTTTGTACACCCCCCCTCCACCACCACACTAAGGATACAGTGAGAAGGGGACAAGCAGACATCTTTGTACACCCCCCCTCCACCACCACACTAAGGATACAGTGAGAAGGGGACAAGCGGACATCTTTGTACACCCCCCCCTCCACCACCACACTAAGGATACAGTGAGAAGGGGACAAGCAGACATCTTTGTACACCCCCCCTCCACCACCACACTAAGGATACAGTGAGAAGGGGACAAGCGGGACATCTTTGTACACCCCCCCTCCACCACCACACTAAGGATACAGTGAGAAGGGGACAAGCGGACATCTTTGTATACCCCCCCTCCACCACCACACTAAGGATACAGTGAGAAGGGGACAAGCGGACATCTTTGTACACCCCCCCCTCCACCACCACACTAAGGATACAGTGAGAAGGGGACAAGCGGACATCTTTGTACACCCCGCCCTCCTCCACACTAAGGATACAGTGAGAAGGGGACAAGCGGACATCTTTGTACACCCCGCCCTCCTCCACACTAAGGATACAGTGAGAAGGGGACAAGCGGACATCTTTGTACACCCCGCCCTCCTCCTCCACACTAAGGATACAGTGAGAAGGGGACAAGCAGACATCTTCGTACACCCCGCCCTCCTCCTCCACACTAAGGATACAGTGAGAAGGGGACAAGCAGACATCTTTGTACACCCACCGGAGTTTTACATTTTACACTTATTTATCCTTTCCCAGTAGACGCCTCTTACAGGAGAAACGCAGCGTAGGGTGGAGCTCACGATCCTGACGTCATCACGCCCCCAGACTGCTGGCTCAAGCCGCGGCAGGTTTTTAGTGCCTTTTTGAAACACTGTTGTTTTCTTCTTGTGGATGTCAGTTACCAGTTTTTAAACAATAAAGGGTACTTTTTTATTTAAACCTACTGCACCATGAAGCCTTTGTTTCCCTATGATACTGGCCCCTCGCCACGCTATTTAAGCGTACCTGCTTTCCAAGAAGTGACGGTGATTGACAGTCTCCAGTCAGCCGGTTAAGCAGTGAACCTCTGATGACTACGTGATCCGCAATCGCTTACATCCGGAGTCGGTGTGTGTTTATTGAGCTATCTTGGTCTCCGTCATAGGGACCCATCCTCTCTGGTAAGCGGCCTCTCTATACATACCTTCTGATGTACCTTCCGATCTTCATTTGAAGTTCCAGCTGAGGATCTACAATCCGCTACAATTTTGGTCACACATCAGCAATTGTGCTCCTTATGGACACATTTTCTTGTCTGCATTAGTGTGGCCAGAATTGGCAGCTTAAGTGAAACCGATACAGGTCACAGTGTTCATTCTAGTTGTTTTTATCACAGCACACACTTATATTTCACCTGGACGAGGTTCCAGGGGTTTTGGTATATGTTTTTTTCATTTTATAATTTTTTTTTGTGGAACTTTGTCTACTACTCTTAAGGTTGCGTATTTATTTTTATACACTTATTTATTATCTGAATGTTTCATGTTCATTCCCTCAAACTAGCCCCTCAGTGCCGGCAGCATTCATGCAGTCCCAGACCATGACACTCCCACCACCATGCCTGACTGTAGGGAAGACACACTTGCCTTTGCCCTCCTCACCTGGTTGCCGCCACACACGCCTGACACCATCTGACACCAAATAAGTTTATCTTGGTCTCATCAGACCACAGGACATGGTTCCAGTAATCCATGTCCTTAGTCTGCTGTCTTTCTTGTGCATCATCTTTAGAAGAGGCTTCCTACTGGGATGACAGCCATGCAGACTAATTTGATGCAGTGTGCGGCGTATGGTCTGAGCACTGACAGGCTGACCCCTCCCCCACCCCTTCATCCTCTGCAGCCATGCTGGCAGCACTCATACGTCTATTTCCCAAAGACAACCTCTGGATATGACGCTGAGCACGTGACCTCAACTTCTTTGGTGGACCATGACGAGGCCTGTTCTGAGGGGAACCTGTCCTGTTATACCGCTGGATGGTCTTGGCCACCGTGCTGCAGCTCAGTTTCAGGGTCTTGGAAATCTTCTTATATCCTCGGCCATCTTTATGTAGAACAACAATTCTTTTTTTCAGATCCTCAGAGAGTTCTGTGCCATGAGGTGCCATGTTGTACTTCCAGTGACCAGTATGAGAGAGTGAGAGCGATAACACCAAATTTATCACACCTGCTCCTCATTCACACCTGAGACCTTGTAACACTAACAAGTCACATGACACCGGGGAGGAAAAATGGCTAATTGGGCCTAATTTGGAGATTTTCACTTAGGGGTGTCCTCACTTTTGTTGCCAGCGGTTTAGACATTAATGGCTGTGTGTTGAGTTATTTTGAGGGGAGAGGAAATTTACACCGTTATACAAGCTGTACACTCCTCCCCCCCTGTGTACACTCCTCCCCCCCTGTGTACACTCCTCCCCCCCTGTGTACACTCACTACTTTACATTGTAGCAAAGTGTCATTTCTTCAGTGTTGTCACATGAAAAAGATTTACACAAATGTGACTGAGGGGTGTACTTATTTTTGTCAGATACTGTAGGTCCTAATGCTGTTTTTTTTTTCCCCCACCACATTCACCTGCTCTGAGCACTCCCCCGTTACATGGGGGGGGGATTCTTGCGACTAGAACCTTCCTGTGTCCTATACACGGGTCTATTACATGTCATGTGACTGTCCCGTGTATTATAGAACGTGTTCCGGTCACATTCTTACCGGATCTTCCATCAGATCTCCGTCCTGGTCTCTCAGCCGTCCATTGAAGAGCGTTGTACAATCTTCTACTTCCTTTGCCCACTGAGCCAGTCTAGTCTATAATTATTATAAAGAAATAACATAATAACTAAAAGGAGAAATTCCTTCCTTATTGGAACCGTCCAAAAGATAAAACATCACCACATCCATAAAATGTGATAAACATGAAGGTTGGGACTCTAGGGGGGGGGGGGGGGGGGCGGGGGCACATATAGAATGACCAATCCATTTCATAAAAAATATGTTTAATTAGGTCAATATTTTTAAAACCAGTTAAATGTTTGTTTCCCCGACTCCTATCTGTATATAGTACACATCAAACATTTATACCACCATCTTCTGACCGTATAATTATACGTTAGATGGTAATATTTAAAGAGTAACTCCACTTTTGTTGAGAATAAACCCCTCCCCCTCTGGGTGATCTCTGTACATTGCGGGGAATAAACCCCTCCCCCTTCTGGGTGATCCCTGTACATTGCAGGGAAAAAACCCCTCCCCCTTCTGGGTGATCCCTGTACATTGCAGGGAATAAACCCTCCCCCTTCTGGGTGATCCCTGTACATTGCAGGGAATAAACCCCTCCCCCCTCTGGATGTTCTCTGTACATTGCAGGGAATAAACCCCTCCCCCCCTCTGGATGATCCCTGTACATTGCAGGGAATAAACCCCTCCCCCCTCTGGATGATCCCTGTACATTGCAGGGAATAAACCCCTCCCCCCTCTGGATGATCCTGTACATTGCAGGGAATAAATCCCTCCCCCCTCTGGATGATCCCTGTACATTGCAGGGAATAAACCCCTCCCCCCTCTGGATGATCCCTGTACATTGCAGGGAATAAACCCCTCCCCCCTCTGGATGATCCCTGTACATTGCAGGGAATAAACCCCTCCCCCCTCTGGATGATCCCTGTACATTGCAGGGAATAAACCCCTCCCCCCTCTGGATGATCCCTGTACATTGCAGGGAATAAACCCCTCCCCCCTCTGGGTGATCTCTGTACATTGCAGGGAATATACCCCTCCCCCTCTGGGTGATCTCTGTACATTGCGAGGAATAAGCCCCTCCCCCTTAAGGGTGATCTCTGTACATTGCAGGGAATAAACCCCTCCCCCTCTGGGTGATCTCTGTACATTGCAGGGAATATGCCCCTCCCCCTCTGGGTGATCTCTGTACATTGCGAGGAATAAGCCCTCCCCCTTAAGGGTGATCTCTGTACATTGCAGGGAATAAACCCCTCCCCCCTCTGGGTGATCTCTGTACATTGCAGGGAATATACCCCTCTGGGTGATCTCTGTACATTGCGAGGAATAAGCCACTCCCCCTTAAGGGTGATCTCTGTACATTGCAGGGAATAAACCCCTCCCCCCTCTGGGTGATCTCTGTACATTGCAGGGAATATGCCCCTCCCCCTCTGGGTGATCTCTGTACATTGCGAGGAATAAGCCCCTCCCCCTTAAGGGTGATCTCTGTACATTGCAGGGAATAAACCCCTCCCCCCTCTGGTGATCTCTGTACATTGCAGGGAATATACCCCTCCCCCTCTGGGTGATCTCTGTACATTGCGAGGAATAAGCCCCTCCCCCTTAAGGGTGATCTCTGTACATTGCAGGGAATATGCCCCTCCCCCTCTGGGTGATTCCTTCCTGTACATTGCAGGGATTGTAACAAACTTTGTTGCAGATTCCGACCTTTTGCAATTCTGAAGAAATATCTGTTTGTTTCTCTGTGTGAATGTGCATGACTTTACGCTTATCAATCACCTGCTACACTTGCAGGGCTCTAATGAGGAAAGTGGCAGGGTCTGCATCCCTTTAGATGTCACCAATAATGAAATTTTTGTTGCAGGGGATGCCCAAAATCTGACTTGAATCTTAGTGCAGACTTCTGGGTAAATCAGTGAGCCAATCAGATAAGTTCTTCTGTATAAGATCTGTGTACAGAGCGCCTCTAGGTGGTCATATTGTATTTTACAGAAAATGACAGCGGCTGCAGATAGAAAAAGTAAAAGGGAATGGAAAGGGAATTTTCTAAACATTCAATTACAATATGGCCTGTGTAGCAATTTTATACAATATATATATTTTTTTATTTGCTACATTTTTTCCCCCATGAAAGTGAAGTGACCCTGTAATGTGTTTCTGTGTTCAGTTCTGTCCAAGCCTCACAGGGAAAACAAACAATTCTCTCCCCGTCTGGTACTTATTCCATCAGTCAGTCATTGTGCTACTCTACACTGCCTCTAGTGGAGAATCTACAAAACTCTGGATTTAATACAAAATATGGTAATTCTTGCAATAATAATTCAAAATACTTTTCTTTTTGAAAATACACAAAAGCATGTGACAAAGTTCCCCATGAATGTTTACTGTACAAAGTAAGGTGCGTTGGCATGAACCATAGGGGTGAGTACATGGATTGAAAACTGGCTACAAGGGCGAGTTCAGAGGGGGGTGATAAATGGGGGGTACTCGGAATGGTCGGGGGGGTGGGCAGTGGGGTCCCCCAGGGTTCTGTGCTGGAGGACGGGGGTAAGCAGTGCAATCTCTGTATTTGCGGAAGATACTAAGCTAAGCAGGGCAATAACTTCGCCACAGGATGTGGAAATCTTGCATTAAGATCTGAACACAATAATGAGGGGGGGGGGGGGGGGGTCTGGGGGGCAACTACATGGCAAATTAAGTTTAATGTAGAAAAATTTAAAATAATGCATTTGTGTGGTAAAAATGTAAATGCAATCTATAGACTGGGGGGGGGGACTAGGATGGAGAAGGACCTGGGGGTCCTAGTAGATGATAGGCTCAGCAATGGGGGAAGGAGGAGCTCAGGTATGGGGGGGGGAGAAACCTCCAGGGGGAATCTAGGATGGAGAAGGACCTGGGGGTCCTAGTAGAGGATAGGCTCAGCAATGTGGGAGGGAGGGAGGGAGGAGCAGGACCTGGGGGGTCCTAGTAGATGATAGCAGCAGCTTGGCATTGCTGAGCCTAACAAAGCAAAACAGAATATTGGCATTAAAAAGGGAATAACTCCAGAGATAAGAGGATAATTCTCCCGCTCTACAGGACTCTGGTCCGGCCGCACCTGGAGTATGCCGTCCAGTTCTGGGCACCAGTCCTCAGAAAGGATGTACTAAAAAAAAAAAAAAAAAAAAGGAGTACAAAGAAGGGCAACAAAGCTAATAAAGGGTCTGGATGATATTAGTTATGAGGAAAGGTTGGGAGCTCTGAACTTATTCTCTCTGAAAAAGAGACACTTGAGAGGGGAGATGATTTCAATGTCCAAATACCGTACTGGTGACCCCACAATAGGGAGAAAACTTTTCCACGGAAGGGAGTTTAATAAGACACTCATTAAAATTAGAAGAAAAGAGGTTTAACCTTAAACTATGTAGAGGGTTCTTTACTGTAAGAGCGGCAAGGATGTGGAATTCCCTTCCACAGGCGGTGGTCTCAGCGGGGGGGCATCGATGGTTTCAATAAACTATTAGATAAACACCTGAAGGACCCCAACATACAGGGAGATACAATGTAATACTGACATCTCATGACACACAGAGGATGGACTTGTGTCTTTTTTTAACCTCACCTACTATGTATCTATGTATCTCTACTCTCTTTTTTTTTTTTTTTTTATGTAGAAAAGTCCAAACCCCCCCAAAGATGATAAAGCAGTTGATACAAGAAGCACTCACCCGGGTACATTTCTGTTGCTCTTGATACGTTGCGGATGAAGGCAATGAAACGGTCAGATCCACATTGATATTACATTCTATGGTGAGCCAAGACATAGGCGTGCTCTGGTACTTCCAGTCAGCTGGTTTAGCTGTACTCTAAAAAAAAAAAACAAAAAAAAAAAAAAAACACAATTAAATACAAAACGACTTGAAACTGAACTCCAGGGAAACGGCAAAATACTAAACAAAAAGGTAAAAATCACCACTGCAGGAGGTGAAGGTGTTATAGCTGCAAAGGGCGGAGCCAACTCAATATTGAACCCTCCGGACTGAAGCCTCGTACACACGGCCGGTTTTCTCGGCAAGAAAACTGCTGGGAGAGCTTTTTGCCGAGAAAACCGTTGGTGTGTGTGGTTTTCTCATCGGGAAATCTGCCGGGAATCTCAATGAGAAAAATAGAGAAATTGCTCTTTATTTTCTCGTCGGCCTGTTTCCCGATGAAAAACCGTGCGTGTGTACGAGGTTACATGCTTACCTGTCCCTAGGTAAGCCCGCGCATGCTCGATGAGACTTTGACGTATGCCCGGTAGCTTACAAGGGTAGTGTAGGGTAAAGCAAGATGGCGGCGACGGCATCGAATGTGAGGAGCGCAGGCTCGTCGTAGTCGATGACGTCACCGCGTTCTTGCCATTCAAAAGAACGGCGGTTCCTTTTGAATGGCCGCCTGTACGCACGGCTTGGCAAGACAAGCTTGCCAGGAATCCCGTAGAGAAAACCAACGTGTTTTTTTTTTTTTGATGGGATTTCCCGCCCCGTGTGCACGAGGCTTAAGACTGGGAGGCCATTAAAGTTCATGTGTGTGTAAAGGCAGGCGTCCCAATACTTTTGGTAATATTGTGTATATCTCATTAGGTTTGTGGTCTCTATAAAAACTTTCCTACAGATAAATAATATTCTCTGATTTGGGAGATTTTCACCCAAGAAATGGAGCCGAATAAATTTTGGCCTAAATGTAGGAAGAACAATTACTGTATATACTGGAGTAGAAGCCGACCTTTTCAGCACATTTTTTATGCTGAAAAAGCCCCCCCACCCCCCCGGCTTATACTCGGGTGACGTCTCCCGCTGCGTCTGTCTTAACTGTTCGGCGGCCTCCGCTGTAACAAAGCCCCGCCTCCTCCTCGTCTGTGATAGACAGAACACTGATAACAATGCTGGGAAACTGAATCAGTGTTCCGTCTATCACGGACGAGGAGGGGGGCGGGGCTTTGTCACAGCGGACGGCCGCCGACTGCAGTTGCATGACACAGGTACATGAGGCCTGCAGATGGGCACAGCGAGGCACAATGCCCCGGCCATGAAGGGGGGGGGGTAAAATCTTCCGAGGACAAGTGGTTATATTGTCTACATGGAGAATGATCAGTATGGAGTCCATAGATTCTCTCACCAGGCCGGCACTGGGTGACACCAGAAGGCCAGGATTGTCATTTCCTCCTGGTGTCACCCGGTCTGCAGACACATTGGGGGGGGGGGGGGGGTGGATTTATTGAAGGCAAATAGACTGAGCACTTTGCTCCAGAGCTTAGTAACCGACTTCCATCCTCCAATCACGTGCAAAATAAAAATGAAGGTTTTTTTTTCCCCTGCATACGATTGGTTATTCCTTGTAAAGTGAAGCTTCACCACATTTACTAATCTCTGGAGGAACTGCAAAGTGCTCAGTCTATTTGCCATCCCCCCCCCCCCATTGATTTCTATACAAGCCCCCGCCCCCCCGGAGACAATTCAGTATTTGGATACACCGGACTTCATTTCCGATCAATAATTCCATCGCTTCTGGAAATAGTAAATATGACGGATACCTTCGGGTCTTTAACATCAAACGTCCGGCACACAATCCTGGAAGAAAATAAAATATATTGTTTATCCGCAGTACTGCAGCAATGCTTTTGTTTTACAAGTCCACAACTCAGTTTGTGTGTGTGGAAGCAGTGGTCTCTCTGCAGAAGTCCAACACGCTCCCTGCCGAGTCAGATCTACAGCTCTCCAATCATTAAAGCTGATACCTCTGCAGAGAGACCACCAGACAGACCTCTGCAGAGAGACCACTGCTTTCCCACAGACCTCTGCAGAGAGACCACCACACAGACCTCTGCAGAGAGACCACCACACAGACCTCTGCAGAGAGACCACTGTTTTCCCACAGAACACTGCAGAGAGACCACTGCTTTCCCACAGAACTCTGCAGAGAGACCACTGCTTTCCCACAGAACTCTGCAGAGAGACCACTGCTTTCCCACAGAACTCTGCAGAGAGACCACTGCTTTCCCACAGAACTCTGCAGAGAGACCACTGCTTTCCCACAGAACTCTGCAGAGAGACCACTGCTTTCCACACTGAAACAGGAGTCCTTCTCTACAAACAGGCTTGTAGGCAGAGAAGAACTCTTGTTTCAGTGTGGAAGCAGTGGTCTCTCTGCAGAGGGCTGTGGCTGCTTTTGAAAAAAAAAAAAAAAGAGAACTGCGTTTTTTCACACCTTTTGTTTTAATGCAGCTGAAATGTGTTTTGCGGGAAAAAAATGGAAGCTTAAATCGAGCTTTAAGTATTTTATTCACCCCATTTTGTGATACGTCGGGCCACGCGATATGTTGTGTTTTCCCTGTCCGAGATATTATATAGGTCAGAACTAGTAATGGTTTAAGTCAGAATCTTTAGTAAATAGTAATGGTGCGGAGCCACAATGTTATGCTGGACACAGTGCTGCCCCCCATCCTGCGAAAGGAGAGAACAGGAAGGAAAAGGTAACACTCACCTCCTCTGTAATCCAGCACCTCGCCTCCTCTCCAGTGTGAGGCTGCCGCCATTCCCGGGGAAGACCATCCAGGTAACGGCTCTCCTAACTAAAGTCTGCTTTGAATGTCAGTCTGTCACCTCAAGTGTCCCCCGTGCACCCCCAGTGACCCCCGTGCACCCCCAGTGACCCCCGTGCACCCCCATGTCTCCAACACTCCTGTACCTCCAGAGACTCTGTGACCCCAGCACTTATGTGTCTTGGTAGGATATTGCTGGAACCTTATGATAACCCCCCAACAATATAGGGGGTATCGGGGTATCTGGCTAGGATGTCGGATGTCTGGATTCTCAGGGCTGGAAGGACTCTCACCGTCTCCTTGGTCTGCAACGGAGGGAAGCGCCACACCAAAATGTATCTGTTTTTTGGACAGCTCAACCCTCTACTAGAGAGACATCAGATATACGAGATTCAGCCACAAGGTGGCAGTGCTCATCACTGTGCTGCACAAATCTCCTCAATGTAAAGGGGGCTCCCCTCATTCAGGGGTCATCAAGACTCGGCAATCTGAAAGAAGAAATGTCACCACGTACTTGTTAGTAGAGGAGCAGATCTGTAATGCCACCCGATCCGAGATATCCTGATCCGTAAGATTCCACAACTTGTTCTCATCGCAAACTTCTCCGTTGCAAAGATGAGCTGAAAAGATACATTGTATAGAAGAAGTACCCAGATTATAGAGATTACAGGGGGGGGGTATTATCTTCCTGGTACCAATCAGAACATGGAAAGAGGTTCTGTCCCCCGTTCCGAGACTCCTCTTCAAAATGAAGCAGGTTATGGTCCATGCAAGCCGTGTTCATACAACCAAGAGCTGGACCCATCACCGTGGTCCTTTAAACTCTACCACCGTGCCCCCCTAGAGGCCCCACCACCGTGCCCCCTTAGAGGCCCTATCATGCCCTCTCTCTTGCCCCACCACCGTGCCCCCTTAGAGGCCCTATCATGCCTCTCACTTGCCCCACCACTGTGCCCCCTTAGATGCCCCACCACTTACCCCTTGCAAATGCCCAACAACCATGCTTTCTTACATACCCATCACCATTCCCTCTTACATGTCCCATCACCATGCCCTCTCAGATGCCCCATCACCATGCTCTCTCAGATGCCCCTGATGTTAAGGGGAGTGTTTAAAAAAAAATGTATTTCCGAAAATGTACAACACGCCTTAAATCTGAACTGCGGACAATAAATCCATCGGTCATGTGACTTCTCCTGTGATCTCGGTGATCTTTCTGTATTTCTTCCAGATCTGTGCAGTAATCCAGTGTGAGACTTCCTGTAATAAACCCCGCCCACTGCTGCTCTCTCTCCTTGTGCAGGGGGACTGGTCTTGTCTCCGCCCCTCCTGTAGCTTTCAGCAGGCATCCTATAGTGGGTGGGGGCCTATTGGGCCCCTCCCACAGCAATGCTCTTTCCTCGTACAGGGTGACTGGTCTTGTCTCCGGTCCCTCCTGTAGTTTTCTGCAGGCAGATTGAAGTGGGTGGAGCCTCCTTGGCCCCTCCCACAGCTCTGCTCTCTGCACAGGTGATGTACAGCACAGTGATGATGTCACAGGTACTTTTACAAGGTAATATCTGGGTTTACAAAGGCATTTGATGCTCACAAAGTGGGAATATTACTTTGAGAAATATTTAAATAAAGTTTTTGTGCCCGGAGATCAGATTTAAGAACGGATAACTACACTCCGCCAATTTCCATTTACCTTTCTCAAAAGGGTTGGCACCTCCTTGGAGAGTTCTGGAGGTGATATCAGAAACACCCCGACCAGCAGGAAACCTCCGGGGAGCATCCGGCTTACCTACAAAAACAGAAAACACTCAGACTAGAGACAGGAAACAGGAAGGAACGTTTCCCCCCAATAAGGGGGGGGGGCGGTACAAAACAACGCCCTTTGTACTATTCTGAAGTCCTAACACACTTCCTGTCTGAGAGTGACAACGCTGCATCTCCAAAATGCAGAGAATGAATGTTGTCACCCTCAGACAGGAATCCCTTACAGGATCACCAGGTGAAAAAAGCCTGAAAAGAGAACAAATGCAGCCACCATCTATGTAATATATGAAACTTTGTTTCTTAGCTTTAGATACAATATAACCTTTTATCCTCCCGGTGTTATTTACTTCACCCGCCTCAGCAACTCCTGTGGGTGTACTGGAGCCGTCAGTGACATCACAGCCCATCCTTCCTTCATGACCAAAGGCAGAGCTCAAGCGACCCCTCTCCCTGCAGCGGGCCCCCAACCCTCCCCTCCCTGCAGCGGGCCCCCAACCCTCCCTCTCCCTGCAGCGAGCCCCCAACCCTCCCTCCTCCCTGCAGCGAGCCCCCAACCCTCCCTCTCCCTGCAGCGAGCCCCCAACCCTCCCTCTCCCTGCAGCGAGCCCCCAACCCTCCCTCTCCCTGCAGCGGGCCCCCAACCCTCCCTCTCCCTGCAGCGGGCCCCCAACCCTCCCTCTCCTGCAGCGGGCCCCCCAACCCTCCCTCCTCCCTGCAGCGAGCCCCCAACCCTCCCTCTCCCTGCAGCGAGCCCCCAACCCTCCCTCTCCCTGCAGCGAGCCCCCAACCCTCCCTCTCCCTGCAGCGAGCCCCCAACCCTCCCTCTCCCTGCAGCGAGCCCCCCAACCCTCCCTCTCCCTGCAGCGAGCCCCCAACCCTCCCTCTCCCTGCAGCGGGCCCCCAACCCTCCCTCTCCCTGCAGCGGGCCCCCAACCCTCCCTCTCCCTGCAGCGGGCCCCCAACCCTCCCTCTCCCTGCAGCGGGCCCCCAACCCTCCCTCTCCCTGCAGCGGGCCCCCCAACCCTCCCTCTCCCTGCAGCGGGCCCCCAACCCTCCCTCTCCCTGCAGCGAGCCCCCAACCCTCCCTCTCCCTGCAGAGGGCCCCCAAACCTCCCTCTCCCTGCAGAGGGCCCCCAACCCTCCCTCTCCCTGCAGAGGGCCCCCAACCCTCCCTCTCCCTGCAGAGGGCCCCCAACCCTCCCTCTTCCTGCAGAGGGCCCCCAACCCTCCCTCTTCCTACAGAGGCCCCCCCAACCCTCCTCTCCCTGCAGCGGGCCCCCAACCCCAGCGGGCCCCCCAACCCTCCCTGCAGCGGGCTCCGCCTCTCCCTGCAGCGGCCCCTAGCCACCCCCTCCCTGCAGCGGCCCCTAGCCACCCCCTCCCTGCAGCAGCCCCGCCTCTCCCTGCAGCGGCCCCCTCCCTGGTATGTATGTATGTATGTATGCACACAAACATATAGGACCATGACATGGTGGGGGGGGGAAAGCAGAAATACAAGATGAGAAAAAAAAAGCAGAAATCGTATTTTGTCAACATTGGCTTATTATTATTAAACATATACCGTATATACTCGAGTATAAGCCGAGTTTTTTAAGCACAATTTTTTGTGCTGAAAATGCTCCCCTCGGCTTATACTCGAGTCGCCTTTTTGCGCCTGATCTCCCGAACTTTGGGGAGCCGGTACCGGCTGGCCATAGGTCCCCTGGACCCCAAAACTTGGCACACATGTAGCCGCCCTCTTCCTCTACAAGTGTGCAAAGTTTCTTGTCCCGGGGGACCTAACGGCCGGGGAGCACCGATTTTTCAAACCCGGGCACCCCTTCCATAGACTCCCATGTTAAACGGTAATTTATCTGGTGACTTTGGGGACCCGGTACCGGCCGGTCGTAGGTCCCTGGACCCCAAACTTGGCACACATGTAGCCCCACTCTTCCTCTACAGGTTTGCAAAGTTTCTTGTCTGGGGGACCTACGTCTGGGGAGCACCGATTTTTCAAACCAGGCACCCCTTCCATAGACTCCCATGTTAAACGTCAGTCTAGTCATGGGCACAGTGAGGCAAAGTGAGGCACACCCTAGGCTTATACTCGAGTCAATAAGTTTTCCCAGTTTTTGTGGTAAAATTAGGTGCCTCGGCTTATATTCGGGTCGGCTTATACTCGAGTATATACGGTAATATAAGAATATAATATAAATAAATATATAAAATGGTTTTATTTAATGTTATTTTTTTCTTCATTTGAACGCACCTGACTGGCGTGGACACAGAACCATTCCTCATCCATTTCTTCCAGTCTGGATTTGGACTTCTGGGGCCCTTCCCCCGGATCTTCCTTCGGGGGGGTCTGAGCGGCCAGAACAATATAATCTCTCTGTGAGGAGCACTACAAATGGAAGACAAGGAAGGATGGAAGGCCATCGTCACCGCACTTCCGTTTGGTTATTGTAGGAAACATGGAGACAGCCGGCCCCATACATTATGTCTGCCAATCAATCCGATTCGAATATTAAAGCTGAACTCCGGAAAACCGGGAAATACAACGGAAGAGCTGCACTTGCTAAAAGGATTTCTGTCCATCCAGTCTTGAGATTTACACAGCTCTGCCTATTAGTAAAGTCCTGTCTGGACGACCTGATTTTTTTTTTCTGCTATAGTTCAGTAATACCATCAAGTTTTGTCCCTCCCCTACCCTGTGATTGGACAGTTTAAAAAGGAGAAGCAGCACACTGATGATCTCATCTCTGTCATTCTGCTCCCTCCTTCTATTAGCATGTCCCTTGCTATAGCACATGACCACTTTGTGCTGCTTCTCCCTCTTCCAGTCTGAGCTCTGCTGTACAGAGATTGCAAAAAGGCCAAAACCTAGATAAATTCAGGTACTTACATTGCTTGTTAGTTTGTCTGTTAATGGGCTTATTTAATTTTTTTGGGGGGTGGAGCTCTGCTTTAAGTATTATGGGATGTTTTAGGGTAGAGGAAACCTTTTATAATTCCCAATCTAACAAACATATGGGAAGGCGGCCCAACGGACAAGTTATAATGATCGGGTATGGCAGGCCGACAACGCGGCCGCTGGTTGGAAGGCAATAAGTCGGTGTTGTCAGCTTAGCACAGGAAGTGTCCGATCTCCAGGGAGGAAACTTTGTAACAGATTCACTCAAAAATCATTTCCGGACCGCCCACTTTATATAATTATATTATATCCCCCCTTTTATATAATTATATCCCCCCCCCCACTTTATATAATTATATCCCCCCCACATTATATAATTATATCCCCCCCCCACTTTAATATAATTATATCCCCCCCCACTTTATATAATTATATCCCCCCCCTTTTATATAATTATATCCCCCCCCACTTTATATAATTATATCCCCCCCACTTTATATAATTATATCCCCCCCACTTTATATAATTATATCCCCCCCCACTTTATATAATTATATCCCCCCCTCTTTATATAATTATATCCACCCCCACTTTATATAATTATATCCCCCCCACACTTTATATAATTATATCCCCCCCCACTTTATATAATTATATCCCCCCCCACTTTATATAATTATATCCCCCCCCCACTTTATATAATTATATCCCCCCCCCACTTTATATAATTATATCCCCCCCACTTTATATAATTATATCCCCCCCTTTTATATAATTATATCCCCCCCCACTTTATATAATTATATCCCCCCCCCACTTTATATAATTATATCCCCCCCCACTTTATATAATTATATCCCCCCCCACTTTATATAATTATATCCCCCCCTCTTTATATAATTATATCCCCCCACTTTTATATAATTATATCCCCCCCCCCACTTTATATAATTATATCCCCCCTTTATATAATTATACCCCCCCACTTTATATAATTATACTCCCCCCACTTTATATAATTATATCCCCCCCCACTTTATATAATTATATCCCCCCCTTTTATATAATTATATCCCCCCCCACTTTATATAATTATATCCCCCCCCACTTTATATAATTATATCCCCCCCCACTTTATATAATTATATCCCCCCCTTTTATATAATTATATCCCCCCCCACTTATATAATTATATCCCCCCCCACACTTTATATAATTATATTATATCCCCCCTTTTATATAATTATATCCCCCCCCCCACTTTATATAATTATATCCCCCCCACTTTATATAATTATATCCCCCCCCACTTTATATAATTATATCCCCCCACTTTATATAATTATATCCCCCCCACTTTATATAATTATATCCCCCCCCACTTTATATAATTATATCCCCCCCCCACTTTATATAATTATATCCCCCCCCCACTTTATATAATTATATCCCCCCACTTTATATAATTATATCCCCCCCACACTTTATATAATTATATCCCCCCCACACTTTATATAATTATATCCCCCCCACACTTTATATAATTATATCCCCCCCCACTTTATATAATTATATCCCCCCCACTTTATATAATTATATCCCCCCCACTTTATATAATTATATCCCCCCCTTTTATATAATTATATCCCCCCCACTTTATATAATTATATCCCCCCCCACACTTTATATAATTATATCCCCCCCCCACTTTATATAATTATATCCCCCCCTTTTATATAATTATATCCCCCCCACTTTATATAATTATATCCCCCCCCACTGTATATAATTATATCCCCCCCCCCCACTGTATATAATTATATCCCCCCCCCACTGTATATAATTATATCCCCCCCTTTATATAATTATACCCCCCCACTTTATATAATTATATCCCCCCCTTTATATAATTATACCCCCCCACTTTATATAATTATATCCCCCCCCACTGTATATAATTATATCCCCCCCCACTTTATATAATTATATCCCCCCCCACTTTATATAATTATATCCCCCCCCACTGTATATAATTATATCCCCCCCACTGTATATAATTATATCCCCCCCTTTATATAATTATACCCCCCCCACTTTATATAATTATATCCCCCCCCACTGTATATAATTATATCCCCCCCCCACTTTATATAATTATATCCCCCCCCACTTTATATAATTATATCCCCCCCCACTTTATATAATTATATCCCCCCCCACTTTATATAATTATATCCCCCCCTTTATATAATTATACCCCCCCACTTTATATAATTATATCCCCCCCCTTTATATAATTATACCCCCCCCCCCTTTATATAATTATACCCCCCCCCACTTTATATAATTATATCCCCCCCCACTTTATATAATTATATCCCCCCCCACTTTATATAATTATATCCCCCCCCCCCACTGTATATAATTATATCCCCCCCTTTATATAATTATACCCCCCCCACTTTATATAATTATATCCCCCTTTATATAATTATACCCCCCCACTGTATATAATTATATCCCCCCCACTGTATATAATTATATCCCCCCCACTGTATATAATTATACCCCCCCACTGTATATAATTATACCCCCCCACTTATATAATTATATCCCCCCCTTTATATAATTATACCCCCCCCCACTTTATATAATTATATCCCCCCCCACTTTATATAATTATATCCCCCCCCCACTTTATATAATTATATCCCCCCCCCACTGTATATAATTATATCCCCCCCTTTATATAATTATACCCCCCCACACTTTATATAATTATATCCCCCCTTTATATAATTATACCCCCCCCCACTTTATATAATTATACTCCCCCCCACTTTATATAATTATATCCCCCCCACTTTATATAATTATATCCCCCCCCTTTTATATAATTATATCCCCCCCCCCACTTTATATAATTATATTCCCCCCCCACTTTATATAATTATATCCCCCCCCACTTTATATAATTATATCCCCCCCCTTTTATATAATTATATCCCCCCCCCACTTTATATAATTATATCCCCCCTTTATATAATTATACCCCCCCACTTTATATAATTATACCCCCCCCACTTTATATAATTATATCCCCCCCCACTTTATATAATTATATCCCCCCCTTTTATATAATTATATCCCCCCCCACTTTATATAATTATATCCCCCCCCCACTTTATATAATTATATTCCCCCCCCCACTTTATATAATTATATCCCCCCCCACTTTATATAATTATATCCCCCCCCCACTTTATATAATTATACACGGCGGCACTTTGAAGATGAAGATCTCTGATATGGCAGCAGCTAGCTACCCTAACCGAGGAATCCATCGCTGGTCCGGTTTCCGATAATGGTGGTCTCTGCGGCGGATTCGCCGCAAGAACACCATTATCGGCAGCAGAAGAAGCCCCCCTCCCCCCCTCCCGCACCCTCCTCCGCCGCTTACCGGAGCCGTCGGTACCCGCCGATCAGGTCCTTCCTGTGGCTGGGTATAGAGAGTGAGGGGGGAAGATGGCCCCCCAACCACCCATCTCCATACCATTGCAGGGCGGAAGCGACGTCAAAACGTAACTTGTGCTCATAGCTCTTAAAAAAAAAAAGGGACATTTTTTTCAAATGACATTTTCTTTTTTTCTTTATTGCATTTTAGTGTAAATATGAGAAGTGACGTCTTTTTGACCCCCCAGATCTCACATTTAAGAGGACCTGTCATGCTGTTTTCTATTACAAGGGATGTTTACATTTGACCCAAAGTTTTATTTTTTATTTTTTTAAGTGTCAAAATAAATAAAATAAATTAAAATAAATAAGAAAAAAAAAAAAAAAAAAAGTTGTTTTTTTCTTAAGTACCCGTCCCGCCGAGCTCGCGCGCAGAAGAGAACGCATACGTAAGCAGCGCCCGCATATAAAAAACGGTGTTCAAACCACACATGTGAGGTATCGCCGCGATCGGTAGAGCGAGAGCAATAATTCTAGCCCTGGACCTCTTCTGTAACTCGAAACATGCAACCTGTAGAATTGTTTTTAAACGTCATCTATGGAGATTTTTAAGGGTAGAAGTTTGTCGCCATTCCACAAGCGGGCGCAATTTTGAAACGTGACATGTTGGGTATTAATTTACTCGGCGTAACATTAGCTTTCACAATATAAAAAAAAAAAAAAAAAAAAATTGGGCTAACTTTACTGTTGTCTTATTTTTTAAATTCAAAAAAGTGTATTTCTTCCCAAAAAAAAGTGCGCTTGTAAGACCGCTGCGCAAATACGGTGTGACAGAAAGTATTGCAACGACCGCCATTTTATTCTCTAGGGTGTTAGGAAAAAAAAAAATGTATAATGTTTTCTAGCAAAAAAAAAAAACAAAAAAAAAAAACTTGTTTTAAACTTTTAAACACCAAGTCTAAAAAAGAGTCCCGGTCCTTAAGTGGTTAGGGAAACTGTATGCAGCGAAGCATGATGGGAAACATACAGAAGAACTAAAAGGCAAAACTTTTTAGTGTTGGATGGAGTGGAGAGGGATGAGACCCCCTGTCAGTGTTTGTTGCCGTCTGTGCCCCCGTTGAACATGAACTAGGGGGCCAACTCTAAAAGGGTAATGTACCAATGTATGCAGTGCGCCACCATTACTTACTATAAAAGGTAAAACCCGCATTTGCATTTATTCACTCCCTTTCTCCATGTGTTGCCTCCCCATTTTATTTTATTTGTTTTTATATTTATTTATTTTAATTTTTAATTTTAATTTCTTTTTTTATATTTATATTTTTATTTTTGTTTCTTTTTTTCCCCCTCTCCTTCCCCCTTCCCTTTTTTCCACCACCCTTTTTTCTTTTTCTCCCCCCCCCCCTCTCTTAATTTGCTCCCCTTTATATGGAGGGAGATTCCCCTTCTCCGTTTGTCCCGATTAGCGTTATCGCCAAGAGTAAAAGAAAATCCCAAATTTTGGGTCGCCCCCCCCCCCCCCAGAGCAGAAGTAGAAAGGGAGATCTTCCAATCGGGACACTAGTTCTAATGACAACCGGGGAATTCCCTTTTCACTTCCTGTTTTGACTATGGGACAGGAAGTGAACAGAAATCTCCCTAATGGGACAACCAACAGGGGTTATAACCCTCCTGTACTCTATCCATTTAAAGGGGGATTCCACCCGCGATTTATAATTTATTTTTTAAAAGTCAGCAGCTACAAACACTGCAGCTGCTGACTTTTAATAAAGGACACTTACCTGTCCTAGGCGCCCGCAAAGTCCCCCCCCCTGAGGCTAATCGCTTGATCGCGGCAGGTCCCGGCGCCGCCATCCTCACTAAGGGAGGCTTCACTGCCCGATTCCTACTGCGTATGCGCGAGTCTCACAGCGCTTTGTGAATGGGCCGGCTGCTCTCTGGGATACACACAGTTCCCAGAAGGCAGCGCTCCCCATTCACCAGAAGACAACGCGAGGACGACGAGGAAGAAGACCTGCCGCGGACTAGGAAGAGGCAGATTAGGAAGATCCGCATAGCAACCGCAATTTCTGATAAGTAAAATTTTTTTTTTTTTCCAATCATTTTTTTTTCTATTTTTTTGCAGGATTTTGGCATCATTTTTTTTTTAGGGTGGAACTCCACTTTAAAGACCGGGCCTTGTCTGGCACTTTTTGTTTAAAATGTAACAATCTGTATTTTTTTTTTTTGCTAGAAAATTACTTAGAATCCCCCATAATTTTATATATTTTTTTTAAAGCAGAGGCCCTAGAGAATAAAATGGTGGGTGTTTCAATTTTTATGTCACGTGGTATTTGCGCAGCGGTTTTTCAAAACGCAGTAAATAAAAAACTTTTTCGAATTTTAATGCACAAAAACACAATATAAATTTTGTATATTAATGAATCCATGCTTTAGGTATAGGCTAGGCTGCAGACTCCCCTAAGGAACCCCAGTTAAGGAGCTCCAGTATTGTAAAACTATGTACTGTATGTGAGTTGGGGGTGAATGGCACTGCCTGTGAACTGAAGAGTGACCCAATAGATCAACTCTTCAGTTCACAGGCAGCGCCAATCACCCCCAACTCACATACAAAAACACAATATAACGCCCAATGTTTTGGTAAAATATAAAAGATGATGTTACGCCGAGTAAATAGATACCAAACATGTCACATTTTAAAATAGCGCACGCCCGTGCAACGGCGACAAGCGATGTAAAAGTTACTCTCCATAGGCAACACTTTAAAAGCCTTGACAGCAGACATCATTAAATGGCGGACCGCGGTCAGGATCCGGACCGAGTCAATGTCTCATCCGGACCCCTGCAGTGCCACCCTTTAGGAGTTGTTCTGCCCACTGCCATTCTCAGAGCCGGCAGCTGGAGGCAGGACAGCTCTGGGCAGAGGGTGGGGGGGCTGTATGAATTAACAAGCAGGCGATTGGTTGTGAGGATGCACGGCGGTCATCACACAAAATATGCGATTTGGACCTCTGCCGGAAGAATATTTTACCGATTGGACCTCCGTAAAATATTAATTCAATACCCCTTGCTTTACAGATCACCGCTTTAGATGTACAGAGGAGGCCTGGTGAGAGAATTACTGCCCGTGATCCGACAATAGCGATAATACCTCACGTGTGGGACGATCGCTGTTTGTGTGCGCGCGGGACCGATGTGTGCGTTCACCTCTAGCGCGCAAGCAGAGCGGACGGGGGCGCTTGACTATTTTTTTTGTTTATTATTAATTAAAAAATGTTTTTTATTAATCTTTTTCAGGTCAACACTTTAGATGTACAGAAGAGGTATATTCAGGGCCGCCATCAGGGGGGTACAGGCATTACATCTGCAAGGGGCCCGATGGTCCCCGGCTGGCCCCCCTCCCGTTTACTTTTTTCTATTTTTTTTTTTTTTTTGCACTATACCTACACAGGCTGCCCCCCCTCCCCCCTTTTGATGATGACACTCTTTTTTTCATCAGCAACACCCCTCCCCCCCGGTTCTCTGCTCCAGGCGGCCCTGCCTACTAAAGCTGTGTAAGGGGCCCCAAAATTTGTGATCGCTGCCCTGGGTATATTGCTAGAATTATTGCCCACGATCTGACATTCGCAGGGATACCTCACGTGTGTGGGGTGATTGCCGTTTCTGTGCGTGTGTTCACCTTTGAATATTTAAATATTTTTTATTGTATAAATAATTTTAAAAATGTTTTTATTACCGGTAATTCTTTACAGTTTACCACTTTAGATGTACAGAGGAGTCTGGGACTAGAATTACTGCCTATGATCTGACATAAGTGAGGCGATTGCTGTTTGCATGCGAGACCTACCTTTAAACGTGAGCACTGGGGCTCCATCTTTTTATTATTATTAATGTATTTATTTCTTAATTATACATTTTATTTTTTATTTTCTAATTTTGATTTTTTTATTCTTTTATTATAAAATGTTTTTTTTTCTTACACTGTTGCTGTAAATTTTTATCACTTTTATTGTTATCACAGGGAATATAAAAACCCTCTGTGATAGCAATAGGCAGTGACAGGTACTCTTTAAAGGAGAGATCTGGGATCTTTTGGACCCCAGATGTCTCCTCTGCCCTTAAAAGCTTCTGATCAGACCGATATCGGTGTGATCCGATGATTTCCCAATGCGGACATCCTCCCGGTATACGTAGTCCATCAACATACCGGTATACAAAGTGGAATAAAAGTTTTCCTTTTAGTTCTGCTTTAATGATTTAATTCTCTTCAAATACAGAACAAAAAAAAGGTGTTCAAATAAAATAAACAAAAGGCGGCGACGCAGTTTTTTTTGCAGTGTGCGTCTTACCCACCTCACCTCCGGAAGATTTACCCCCCTCACTCTGCTCACACCCCCCAGATAAACCCCCCCCTCACTCTGATCCCACCCCCCCAGATACCCTCTCCCACAGTCCGATTACATACCCCTACCCGGATCACCCCCTCCCCCTCAGATACGCCCACTCTGATCACACCCCCCAGATATCGCCTCCCCCAGCCTGATCACACACCCCCCAGATACCCAAACCCTGATCACACACCCCCCAGATACCCCCACTCTAATCACACACCCCCAGGTAACCCCCCCCCCCACTCTGATCACACACTCCCAGATACCCTCTCCCCCAGTCTGATTACACACCCCTACCCTGATCACACCCCCAGATACCCCTACCCTGATCACACCCCCCCCCCAGATACCCCTACCCTGATCACACACCCCCCCTAGATACCCCTACCCTGATCGTACCCCTACTCTGATCACACCCCCCCAGATACCCCCACTCTGATCACCCCCCCCCAGATACCTCCTCCCCCAGTCTGAACCCCCCCCACTCAGATCACACACCCCAGACACCAGCTATCATTGTGCGTTGTACTTACTTGCCCTATGAGAAGTCCGGTAACCAAGTTGTTTTTCTGATGAGCGATTCTGGTAAAATATTTTTGAACAGATTCATCAACATAATAACTCCTCCCCATTCTTTTGGAGTTCGTATCATAAAATCTGCAACACCAACAAATGATATTATACCGACGGGGGATTTTATTTATTATTTTAGCATAAAGTAAAGTAGACGTAAAGAAACACAACTGAATATTAAAATTTACTAAAGCAATGTGCGTCTTACCCACCTCACCTCCGGAAGATTTACCCCCCTCACTCTGCTTACCCCCCCAGATAACATCCCCCCTAAATCACCCCTCCCTACTCTGATCACCCCCCCTCACTCTGATCACACCTCCCCAGATAACCCCTCCTCACTCTGCTCACACCCCCCAGATAACCCCCCCTCACTCTGATCACACCCCCCAGATAACCCCCCCCCTCACTCTGATCACACCCCCCCAGATAACCCCCCCCCACTCTGATCACACACTCCCAGATACCCTCTCCCCCAGTCTGATTACACACCCCTACCCTGATCACACCCCCAGATACCCCTACCCTGATCACACCCCCCCTAGATACCCCTACCCTGATCACACCCCCCCTAGATACCCCTACCCTGATCACACATCCCCCTAAATACCCCTACTCTGATCACACACCCCCAGATACCCCTACTCTGATCACACCCCCCCCAGATACCCCCACTCTGATCACCCCCCCCCCCCCAGATACCTCCTCCCCCAGTCTGAACCACCCCCCCCCTCAGATCACACACCCCAGACACCAGCTGTCGTCCCAGAAGGAAGCCTCTTCTAAAGATGATGCACAAGAAATCCTGCAAACAGTTTTAGTGCTGCCGGCACTAGGGGGGTTCCAGATCATTGAGGGAACCATGAATGTCAACATGTACTGTGACATACTGAAGCAGAGCATGATCCCCTCCCTTCAGAGACTGGACCGCAGGGTAGTATTCCAACATGATAACCACCCCAAACACACCTCCAAGGCCACCACTGCCTTGCTAAAGAAGCTGAGGGTAAAGGTGATGGACTGGCCAAGCATGTCTCCAGACCTAAACCCTATTGAGCATCTGTGGGGCTCCTCAAACGGAAGGGGGAGGAGCGCAAGGTCTCCAACATCCACCAGCTCCGTGATGTCATCATGGGGGAGGGGAAGAGGACTCCAGTGGCAACCTGTGAAGCTCTGGTGACCTCCATGCCCAAGAGGGTTAAGGCAGTGCTGGAAAATAATGGCGGCCACACAAAATATTGACACTTTGGGCCCAATTTGGACATTTTTACTTAGGGGTGTACTGACTTTTGTTGCCAGCGGTTTAGACATTAATGGCTGTGTGTTGAGTTATTTTGAGGGGAGAGGAAATTTACACTGTTATACAAGCTGTACACTCACTACTTTACATTGTAGCAAAGTGTCATTTCTTCAGTGTTGTCACATGAATGGGACTGAGGGGTGTACTTACTTTTGTCGGACCCTGTATATAAACAATCTCATATACCTCCTCCAGGAATGTCTCTCTCTTACAATGTACAGCTGTGCTCCAGCATGCTTCCTCCAGGAATCCAGAGCGAGGCTTGGAACTCAGCGCATTGCATTGTGGGACACGCCTCCTTCTGTAGGACTACGTGATGTCTGTGATGTCACAAGTCCCGCCCCTCTCCATTCACAGACATTTCCTGCAGGAAATCATCCAACCAACAAATGGAAAACAATGTCTGTGCGCAAAAAATCCCGACAACTAACCCTAACTCCACTTTTGTGGGGGAAAAAAATAGCAAAATAATAAAATAAAAAATCTCGCATTAAATAATAATAATAATATAGAATATAAAATTGTGACACAAGTCATATTGTAACTGAATGTTATTAACCTCTTGCCGACCAGACGCCATCATTATACTGCGGCAGGTTGGCACGGCTGCGCAAAACCGCCGTAGGTGTACGTCGGCCGCTTTAAAAATTACAGGGGGGCGTGCACGCAATGTCCGCCGGAGACCCCCAATGTCCGCCGGAGACTCGCAATGTCCGCCGGAGACCCCCAATGTCCGCCGGAGACTCGCAATGTCCGACGGAGACTCGCAATGTCCGCCTGTGACCCGCAATGTTCGCCGGTGACCCGCAGTGTCCGCCGGAGACCCCCAATGTCCGCCGGAGACTCGCAATGTCCGCCGGAGACTCGCAATGTCCGCCTGTGACCCGCAATGTCCGCCGGTGACCCGCAGTGTCCGCCGGAGACCCGCAATGTCCGCCGGAGACCCGCAATGTCCGCCGGTGACCCGCAATGTCTTCCGGTGACCCGCAATGTCCGCCGGAGACCCTCAATGTCCTCCGGTGACCCGCAATGTCCGCCGGAGACCCGCAATGTCCGCCGGAGACCCACAATGTCCGCCGGTGACCCGCAATGTCTTCCGGTGACCCGCAATGTCTGCCGGAGACCCGCAATGTCCTCCGGTGACCCGCAATGTCCTCCGGTGACCCGCAATGTCCGCCGGAGACCCGCAATGTCCGCCGGAGACCCGCAATGTCTGCCGGAGACCCGCAATGTCCGCCGGTGACCCGCAATGTCTTCCGGTGACCCGCAATGTCTGCCGGAGACCCGCAATGTCCTCCGGTGACCCGCAATGTCCTCCGGTGACCCGCAATGTCCGCCGGAGACCCGCAATGTCCGCCGGAGACCCGCAATGTCTGCCGGAGACCCGCAATGTCCGCCGGTGACCCGCAATGTCTTCCGGTGACCCGCAATGTCTGCCGGTGACCCGCAATGTCTTCCGGTGACCCGCAATGTCCGCCGGAGACCCTCAATGTCTGTGGCAAATTATAGCTGAGGGGGTTTAGTACACGCCCCACACTATAAAAGGCCGCCAGCGCGGCGGCCTTTTGTAGTGTGTTCCGGAGCAGGGAAAGTGAAGGATAGGCAGGGACAGTGTCAGTGTCATATTCTTTGATAAACCTTGTGTGCAGGGAGAGAGAAGGATAGGCAGGGGACAGTGTCAGTGTCATTGTTGCTAAGTCTCCTGCACATTATACACCTGAAGTTAGCCCTTATTGCTGCTTTTTCCTGGTGTGTTACACCAACAGGATTTTGCGGCACTTACAGCGGGCAGAGTGTGCCTCCTGACCATATTACACCTGAAGTTAGCCCGTATTGCTGCTTTTTCCTGGTGTGTTACACCAACAGGCATTTGCGGCACTTACAGCGGGCGGAGTGTGCCTCCTGACCATATTACACCTGAACTTAGCCTGTATTGCTGCTTTTCCTATTTCCCTGCAGGCCATTAGAATGTCTGGAAGGCAAACAAGGAGAGGCAGACAGTCAGGAGCCAATAAAAGAGGGCAAGCAGGCTCTGTGTCTAGAGACAACAGTGCTGGTCGTGGACGCGGTGCATCGCCATCAGCACGTGTCCATGGGACACGCTTGTCCTTCTTTTCGGCAGCTGGACGTGTTGAGCCGCATCATGCCGAAGACTTGGTAGAGTGGATGACCAAGCCCTCCTCATCCTCCTCATCCTCTCTCACCCAGGCTCAGGGTACTGGCAAAGCAGCTGCCAAAGCGTCCTCTTCCCTGGTATCAATGTCATCATCAGTCACTCCTTCCCTAGACCCACCATGTCCTCCTCCTGAGGAGTCCCCCGAACTGTTTGAGCACAGTGTTGGGTACATGCTCCAGGAGGATGCCCAGCGTTTCGAAGGATCTGATGATGATACCCAGCTAGAGGAAGGCAGTAGCGTGAGAGCAGAGAGAGGGGATGCTCAAGAAGGACACCAATCTGGCAGTCATGTTCCAGCAGCTGCAGCATACTGCCAGATTGGCTCCAGTGATGAGGAGGGAGGGGATGATGAGGTCACTGACTCCACGTGGGTGCCTGATAGGAGAGAGGAGGAGGAGGGGGATGAGGAGGAGGCACATCTCCAACGAGGCAGGATGCCCTCGGGGGGCCAGCGTAAGGGCAGTACACCGACGGAATCACACCGCAGAGCTCCGCCTGTGCAGGGCGCTGCCTCTGCCCGTCATTCAAAAAGTTCTTTGGTGTGGGCCTTTTTTGAGTCGAGTGCATCAGATCGCACAGCTGCTGTTTGCAACATATGTCTCAAGCGTATATCGCGTGGCCAAAACATCAGCCGCTTGGGTACCACATGCCTGACCAGACATATGTTGACCTGCCATGCAGCTCGTTGGCAAGCCTACCTCAAAGACCCACACCAAAGAACAAAGCGGACCTCTCCTTGCACCGCATCAGCTGGGATCTCCAACCCCACTATAACTTCAGTCCTCTCTGAAACATGCACTGAGAGGAATGAAGGTGTAGAATTAGGTGTGTCACAGCCAAGTACTTGCGGCCACTCTGCTAGCAGTACACCAACGTCCGATTCTAGCAGGCAAATTTCCCTGCCCCAGCTGCTGGACCGTCGAAAGAAGTTCACTCCCAGCCATCCACATGCCCAGCGGTTGAATGCTGGCTTGGCTAAATTGCTAGCGCTTCAACTGCTTGGTATACTTGGATTTTGCAAAAGCGTTCGATACAGTTCCCCACACACGGCTCATGTGTAAGGTAAAGTCTACAGGATTGGAAATATCAGTTTGTAAATGGATAGAAAACTGGCTAAAAGACAGAATTCAGAGAGTAGTAGTTAATGATTCTTACTCTGAATGGTCCAAGGTTATCAGTGGTGTACCCCAAGGTTCAGTGTTATCAGTGGTGTACCCCAAGGTTCAGTGCTGGGACCCTTACTTTTTAATATCTTTATAAATGATATTGGGTCTGAGATCAAAAGTAACATTTCTGTCTTTGCAGATGACACCAAGCTATGCAGTGGAATAACGTCCTTACAGGATGTCGCCAATTTACAAGCCGACCTCAATGTTCTGTCTAATTGGGCGACTATGTGGCAGATGAGGTTTAATGTTGATAAATGTAAAGTTATGCACTTGGGGGCTAATAATATGAATGCATCATACATACTAGGGGGAGTACAACTGGGGGGATCCGTAGTGGAGAAGGATCTGGGGGTTTTGGTAGATCATAAGCTCAATAATAACATGCAATGCCAAGCTGCGGTTTCCAAAGCGAGCAAAGTCCTTTCTTGTATTAAGAGAGGTATGGTCTCCAGAGAGAGTGATATCATTTTGCCCCCCCTGTACACATCATTAGTAAGACCTCATCTGGAATATGCAGTTCAGTTTTGGGCTCCAGTTCTCAAAAAGGATATTGGTGAACTGGAGAAAGTGCAGAGAAGGGCAACCAAACTGATAAGAGGCATGGAGGAGCTCAGTTATGAGGAAAGATTAGAGGAACTGAATTTATTCTCTCTTGAGAAGAGGAGATTAAGGGGGGATATGATCAACATGTACAAATATATAAGGGGTCCATATAGTGAACTTGGCGTTGAGTTATTCACTTTACGGTCATCACAAAAGACAAGGGGGCACTCTTTACGTCTAGAGGAAAAGAGATTTAATCTCCAAATACGGAAAGGTTTCTTCACAGTAAGAGCTGTGAAAATGTGGAACAGACTCCCTGCAGAGGTGGTTCTGGCCAGATCAGTAGATTGCTTTAAGAAGGGCCTGGATTATTTCTTAAATGTACAGAATATAACTGGGTACTGACATTTATAGGTAAAGTTGATCCAGGGAATATCCGATTGCCTCTCGGGGGATCAGGAAGGAATTTTTTCCCCTGCTGTAGCAAATTGGATCATGCTCTTCTGTTTTTTTTTTACCTTCCTCTGGATCAACTGTGGGTATAGAATTGGGTATATGGGATTGTACGATATATGTTTATTTTATTTTTTTATTTTTTTTTTACGGTTGAACTGGATGGACTTGTGTCTTTTTTCAACCTGACTAACTATGTAACTATGTAACTGCTGCCTTTTCAGTTGGTAGACTCGGCCCCCTTCCGTGAGTTTGTGCAATGTGCGGTTCCTCATGTTGTGGAGATTTTTATGGAAATGTATTAATGTATGTTGTCAGATGTCCCCCCAGTGTCAGTTTTGCTGTAATGCGCTCATCTGAGCGTATTTGCACATACAGACGTTGGTGGAAGACCAATGACGGGAAAATCTTCCTATGGAAACAGCGATGTTTGCTCCATTTAGAGATGTTGTTTTGCGCCCCGTTGGGGGAACTGCCCGGCCCCTGGCGGGGGGTGTTAAATGACTCTGAGCGCACAGATCTGTATCCACAGGAACAGTAGCATAACTATAAAATAGTTGTGGTCCATTTGAGGCATAATTATTGTGTAGTTCCCATCATTGGTGAATGTCACTGCTAGTCAATTTAAATGTACATTGTATCTGTTTGAAAGAATGTCCTTGTATGGTCATTCTTCTGTGTAGAGGGGACATGCTGTTATGTCCCCGCCCATGGGGGAGGTGACTAGTTGCTACAACCAATCACCTCCTGTCTTGAGATCTTTTGAGTTTAATAAAAGCCTATTAGTAGGCTTTGGCTAGACAGTCTTTGCTGGAATGGCCTGATAAGAAGATAAGCTTTTGTGGTGCTGCCTTTCTTGGATGAATGATGGGACGAATGAACGGTGAGTGGATCTTTAGCAAACTTAACGATAGCATTACTTCAAGAAGATTAAATCTCATGTGTGCTTAGATAGCACAGGAATTATAGGCTGTGTGCTCTGTAAACAGCAGCCTGGAATTCCACAACACTCAGTGGCAGGTTCCCAAACGCCACTTTTTCTCACGGAAGGCTATTCCGGCTCTCTACCGGCATGTGGAAGGCAATGTCTTGGCCTCGCTGGACAGGGCGGTCAGCGGTAAGGTGCATATTACCACTGACTCATGGTCCAGCAGGCATGGACAGGGACGTTACCTTTCTTTCACGGCCCATTGGGTCACTCTTTTGGCAGCTGGGAAGGATGCAGGACAAGGTGCAGTAGTGTTGGAGGTTGTTCCACCGCCACGCCTCCAAAATGCTACTACTGGTTGTGACACACCTCTCTCCTCCACCCCCTCCTCTTCTTCTTCCTCCATGGCCTCTTCCTGTGCTTTGTCCTCTGAACCAGCGGTGCTCCGTAGCCGTTCAAGGGGCTACGCAAGTACGCAGGCAAAAAGATGCCATGCCGTGCTTGCGCTGGTGTGTTTGGGGGACAGAAGCCACACTGGGGCAGAGGTCCTGTCTGCTCTGCAGGGGCAGGCCGAGAGGTGGTTGACGCCACGCCAGCTTAAGCCAGGAATGGTAGTTTGCGACAATGGCACCAACCTCCTCTCCGCCCTCCGACAGGGACAACTGACCCATGTGCCCTGTGTGGCTCACGTCCTTAACCTGGTGGTGCAGCGGTTCTTGGGCAGGTACCCGGGCTTACAGGATGTCCTGAGGCAGGCCAGGAAAGTCTGTGTGCATTTCCGCAGATCTTATAATGCCAGTGCTCGCCTGGCTGAGCTGCAAAAGGAGTTGAACCTGCCCAAGAACCGCCTTATATGTGACATGCCCACCAGGTGGAACTCAACGTTGGCCATGCTGCAGCGGCTGCACACGCAGCAGAGGGCCATCAATGAGTACCTGTGCGACTACGGCACCAGGACAGGGTCAGGGGAGCTCGGGTTTTTTTCACCACGCCAGTGGGGCATGATCAGGGATGCATGCACTGTCCTGGCACCATTTGAGGAGGCCACGAGGATGGTGAGCAGTGACAGTGCATGCATCAGTGACACTGTACCTCTTGTCCACCTGTTGGAACATACGCTGCGTGGAATAATGGACAGGGCACTTGAGGCAGAACAGAGGCAGGAAGAGGAGGACTTCCTTGCCTCTCAAGGCCCCCTTTACCCAGACAGTGTTCCTTCTGTCCCACCCATCGCACAGGAAGAGGAGGAGGAGGAGGATTGTGTCAGCATGGAGGTGGAGGCTGGCACTCAGCATCATCAGCAGCAGTCTTTTAGGGATGATTTACAGTCCCAAGAAACCAGTGGACTTGTACGTGGCTGGGAGGAGGTGGCTGCTGATCATGTCGTCCTTAGTGACCCAGAGGACTCCGGAGCGAATGCCTCAGCAAACCTACGCTGCATGGCCTCCCTGATTCTGCAAAGTCTGCGGAAGGATCCTCGTATTCTTCGGATCAAGGAGAGGGACCATTACTGGCTGGCCACTCTCCTTGATCCACGGTACAAGGGTAAGGTTGCGGACCTTATGTTACCGTCGCAGAGGGAGCAGAGGATGAGACAACTCCGGGAGGCCTTGCAGAAAGGTCTGTGCAACGCGTTCCCAGAGACTGGGAGGTTACAAACTCCTGGTCCTGGACAACGAGTTGCTGAGGCTTCGGCCAGTCAAAGAAGGAGCGGTGGGGAAGGTGGCCGTCTGACCGATGCGTTCAGACAATTCTTTAGTCCGCAGCCCCAAAGTATGATCGGTTCCAGCAACCATCGCCAGCGTCTGATATACATGGTGCAGGAATACCTAGGGGCAAGGTCAGACTTGGACACCTTCCCCACCGAAAATCCTCTGGCTTACTGGGTCTTGAGGATGGATCACTGGCCAGAGCTTGCACAGTATGCAATTGAGCTACTGGCCTGTCCTGCATCCAGCGTTCTTTCGGAACGCACATTCAGTGCTGCTGGAGGATTTGTCACGGATCACAGGGTGCGCCTGTCCACCGACTCTGTTGATCGACTGACCTTCATAAAGATGAACCAGTCTTGGATCACCACCAGCTACCAAACACCTGAAGCTGATATAACAGACTAATTTATTTTCAGATGTCACATGATCATCCCTTCAAGACTGATGCTGATGCTGAGTGCCTGTCCTGTTATGTTGACTGGCTATCCTCCTCCTCCGAGTCCTCAATGATCCGATTGACGATGATAGCTTGGAAGAACATTTTTGTTTCTGGGTGCCGCCACCAGTGGCTAAGGCCCAATTTTTCAGCCCCTGTTTTACAGGGGCGTGTAATTACAATTTTTTTAGCAATAATTTGCAACAGGGCTCATTGCTGTGCTCCAAGTACAGTATCTGTGAGGGGTTGGAGTGTTGTGCCACCAGTGCCTAAGGCCCAATTTTTCAGCCCCTGTTTAACAGGGGCGTGTAATTACAATTTTTGATGCAATACTTTGCAACAGGGCTCATTGCTGTGCTCCAAGTACAGTATCTGTGAGGGGTTGCAGTGTTGTGGCACCAGTGCCTAAGGCCCAATTTTTTTGCCCCTGTTTAACAGGGGCATGCAATTACAATTCTTGATCTAATAATTCACAGCAGGGCCCATTGCTGTGCCCACCAAGAGTAACTGTGAGGGCTCACAGTGTTGTGGCAACACCAATATGTAAGGGGCCTATTTCTGCAGAGTATATACGGCAGGTCCCTACTTTCAAACATCCAACTTACAAACGACTCCTACTTGCAAACGCAAGAAGACAACAGGAAGTGAGAGGAAAACTACCCCTTGGAAGGAAAATTCTCTCCTGTAAGAATAAATATGGGAGAAAGGTGTCTCCTCTGTACTGATGCTTTATCAGCAATCCTTGTTTCAATAAAAACACCACATTTCAAAAACAGTTGTCATTGGGACGGAAAGTGAGGTGAAATGTTCTGAACAGGGGCACAGACAGCAAAACAAATGTTACAGGGGTGATAACCCTTACCTATGTTTCCCAAAAAGTTTAAAAATAGATTTTTTGGCTGGAGCTACACTTCAACAATGTACCTGTTCAAAATTACAAACAGATTCTACATAAGAACAAACCTACAGTCCCTGTCTTGTATGCACCGCCTGTATACGGCTGTTCAGAGTATATAGGGCCTTTTTTATTTTATGTGCGGGGTTCCCCTTAATATCCATACAAGACCCAAAGGGGCTGGTAATGGGCTGGGGTAGGGGGGGGGGGGTCATGGGGTAGCTATGCCATTTTTCTTAAAGATTTTCATCCATATTACCGGGACCAGACATTACATTAAAGCCGCAAGCAGTTTTAAATGGCTTTTTTTTCCTTTAGAAGTGTCATTTTGTGCAGGGACAGTTCTAAACACGGGAAACACGTGGCACTTCACAGGCATACTTTAGACACCCCCCAGGTACGATATTTAAAGGAATATTTGACTTTTTTTTTTTCACTTTATGCATCATTAAAATGACTGCTCCCGAAAAACGACCGTTTTTAAAACTTATTTTTGCATTGATACATGTCCCCTGGTGCAGAACCCGGGTTCCCAAACCCTATTTATGACAATAACATGGATAATAGTCGTTATAATTAGCACTTTAGAATCCGAACGTTCGCATCCATTGTATTTAATAGGGTTCTAATGTTCGTACGAACTTTCGGTCCGTTCGCAGGTTCTGGTGCGAACCGAACCCGGGGGTGTTCAGCTCATCACTAATCTTATCCCTTTTCCCAGTGTGATGGGTCACTCTGCTCTCTCCTCCTCTCAGCATTCCCATTATGAATTTGTAAAGTTTAGGGCATAGACACTGAAATCCGGACACCACACCCCTTATTGGAAATTCAAAGAGAAGGGGAGACGGTAACAGACCCTGGGACTTTACACGGTGTCCAATCATTAAAGTAGAAATACAGTAACAGTATTGAAAGTATTCAAATTTTATTTATAGAGATAAAAAACAAGATAAAAAAAAAACATCCATATAAAATACACGACATTTGGCCATTCGCATAAAGGGGGTGCTGTAAAATCGCTCTACATGTTTCGCTCGGATGAGCTTCTTCAGGAGCTTTCCATGTTAAAGCAGGTTATGCTGAAAATTAAAACTACGAGAAAACATACAAGAGATGGAACAGCAAGAGAAAAGAAAGACAAGTCCCGGGGTCTGTTATCGCCCCCCCCCCCCCTTCTCTTTGAATTCCCATTATGAAGCCCAGACCTTCGAGCAGGAGTCCCTGTGTCATTTACTACGAACCTATTATGTTCAGCCCTCTAGAGCTGTCCCTTGCTAGCACTGCAGAATACCAGATTACCTCTCTCTCCTCCCCCCCAGTCTGAGCTCTGCTGTACATGTCCAATTCAAATTCTCCCTCCTCCGGTCTGAGCTCTGCTGTACATGTCCAATTCAAATTCTCCCTCCTCCGGTCTGAGCTCTGCTGTACATGTCCAATTCAAATTCTCCCTCCTCCGGTCTGAGCTCTGCTGTACATGTCCAATTCAAATTCTCCCTCCTCCGGTCTGAGCTCTGCTGTACATGTCCAATTCAAATTCTCCCTCCTCCGGTCTGAGCTCTGCTGTACAGGGACATCAAGTGAAATTCAGGTACTTAAAAAAATACATTAACCCCTTCCTTACTGGGCACTTATACCCCCTCCTGCCCAGACCAATTTTCAGCTTTCAGCACTGATGCACTTTGAATGACAATTGCGCGGTCATAGAACACTGTGCCCACATGACATTTATATAGTTTTTTCCCCACAAATAGAGATTTATTTTGAAGGTATTTGATCAGCTCTGCGGTTTTTATTGTTTGTTAAAAAAAATGAAAAAGACTGATTTAAAAAAAATATATATATATATATATTTTTAATATTTTGTTATAAAATTTTGTAAACAGATAATTTTTCTCCTTCATTGATGTACGCTGATGAGGCGGCACTGATGGGCACCAATAAAGCGGCACTGGTGGGCACTGATGAGCACCAATAAGGCTGCACTGGTGGGCACTGATAGGCGGCACTGATAGGCGGCACTGATGGGCACCAATAAGGCTGCACTGGTGGGCACTGATAGGCGGCACTGATGGGCTCTGATAGGCGGCACTGATAGGCGGCACTGGTGGGCACTGATAGGCGGCACTGATAGGCGGCACTGATGGGCTCTGATAGGCGGCACTGGTGGGCACTGATAGTTGGCACTGATAGGCAGCACTGATGGGCTCTGATAGGCGGCACTGGTGGGCACTGATAGGCGGCACTGATAGGTGGCACTGATAGGTGGCACTGATGGGCACTGATGGGTGGCAGTGATGGGCACTGATGGGTGGCAATAATGGGCACTGGTAGGTTACACTGATAGGCAGCATTGCTAGGTGGCACTGATGAGGCACTGATTGGCGGCACTTGTGGGCATTGATAGGTGACACTGAGAGGTGGCACTGATGGGCACTGAAGGGCATTGATAGGTGGAACTGGTGGGCACTGAGAAGTGGCACTAATAGGTGGCATTGATAGGTGGCACTGATAGGTGGCAGTGATGGGCACTGATAGGTGGCAGTGACGGGCACTGATGGGTGCCAGTGATGGGCACTGATGGGTGGCAATAATGGGCACTGGTAGGTTACACTGATAGGCAGCATTGCTAGGTGGCACTGATGAGGCACTGATTGGCGGCACTTGTGGGCATTGATAGGTGGCACTGAGTGGTGGCACTGATGGGCACTGAAGGGCATTGATAGGTGGAACTGGTGGGCACTGAGAAGTGGCACTAATAGGTGGCATTGATAGGTGGCAGTGATGGGCACTGATAGGTGGCAGTGACGGGCACTGATGGGTGGCAGTGATGGGCACTGATGGGTGACAATAATGGGCACTGGTAGGTTACACTGATAGGCAGCATTGCTAGGCGGCACTGATGAGGCACTGATTGGCGGCACTTAGGGGAATTGATAGGTGGCACTGAGAGGTGGCACTGATGGGCACTGAAGGGCATTGATAGGTGGAACTGGTGGGCACTGAGAAGTGGCACTAATAGGTGACATTGATAGGTGGCACTGATAGGTGGCAGTGATGGGCACTGATATGTGGCAGTGATGGGCACTGATGGGTGCCAGTGATGGGCACTGATGGGTGGCAATAATGGGCACTGGTAGGTTACACTGATAGGCAGCATTGCTAGGTGGCACTGATGAGTCACTGATTGGCGGCACTTGTGGGCATTGATAGGTGGCACTGAGAGGTGGCACTGATGGGCACTGAAGGGCATTGATAGGTGGAACTGGTGGGCACTGAGAAGTGGCACTAATAGGTGGCATTGATAGGTGGCACTGATAGGTGGCAGTGATGGGCACTGATAGGTGGCAGTGATGGGCACTGATGGGTGGCAATAATGGGCACTGGTAGGTTACACTGATAGGCAGCATTGCTAGGTGGCACTGATGAGGCACAGATGGGCGGCACTTGTGGGCATTGATAGGTGGCACTGTGAGGTGGCACTGATGGGCACTGAAGGGCATTGATAGGTGGAACTGGTGGGCACTGAGAAGTGGCACTAATAGGTGGCTTTGATAGGTGGCACTGATAGGTGGCAGTGATGGGCACTGATAGGTGGCAGTGACGGGCACTGATGGGTGCCAGTGATGGGCACTGATGGGTGGCAATAATGGGCACTGGTAGGTTACACTGATAGGCAGCATTGCTAGGTGGCACTGATGAGGCACTGATTGGCGGCACTTGTGGGCATTGATAGGTGGCACTGATGGGCACTGAAGGGCATTGATAGGTGGAACTGGTGGGCACTGAGAAGTGGCACTAATAGGTGGCATTGATAGGTGGCACTGATAGGTGGCAGTGATGGGCACTGATAGGTGGCAGTGATGGGCACTGATGGGTGGCAATAATGGGCACTGGTAGGTTACACTGATAGGCAGCATTGCTAGGTGGCACTGATGAGGCACTGATTGGCCGCACTTGTTGGGCATTGATAGGTGGCACTGAGAGGTGGCACTGATGGGCACTGAAGGGCATTGATAGGTGGAACTCGTGGGCACTGAGAAGTGGCACTAATAGGTGGCATTGATAGGTGGCACTGATAGGTGGCAGTGATGGGCACTGATAGGTGGCAGTGACGGGCACTGATAAGTGGCAGTGACGGGCACTGATGGGTGCCAGTGATGGGCACTGATGGGTGGCAATAATGGGCACTGGTAGGTTACACTGATAGGCAGAATTGCTAGGTGGCACTGATGAGGCACTGATTGCCGGCACTTGTGGGCATTGATAGGTGGCACTGAGAGGTGGCACTGATGGGCACTGAAGGGCATTGATAGGTGGAACTGGTGGGCACTGAGAAGTGGCACTAATAGGTGGCATTGATAGGTGGCACTGATAGGTGGCAGTGATGGGCACTGATAGGTGGCAGTGACGGGCACTGATGGGTGCCAGTGATGGGCACTGATGGGTGGCAATAATGGGCACTGGTAGGTTACACTGATAGGCAGCATTGCTAGGTGGCACTGATTGGCGGCACTTGTGGGCATTGATAGGTGGCACTGAGAGATGGCACTGATGGGCACTGAAGGGCATTGATAGGTGGAACTGGTGGGCACTGAGAAGTGGCACTAATAGGTGGCATTGATAGGTGGCAGTGATGGGCACTGATAGGTGGCAGTGACGGGCACTGATGGGTGGCAGTGATGGGCACTGATGGGTGACAATAATGGGCACTGGTAGGTTACACTAATAGGCAGCATTGCTAGGTGGCACTGATGAGGCACTGATTGGCGGCACTTGTGGGCATTGATAGGTGGCACTGAGAGGTGGCACTGATGGGCACTGAAGGGCATTGATAGGTGGAACTGGTGGGCACTGAGAAGTGGCACTAATAGGTGACATTGATAGGTGGCACTGATAGGTGGCAGTGATGGGCACTGATATGTGGCAGTGATGGGCACTGATGGGTGCCAGTGATGGGCACTGATGGGTGGCAATAATGGGCACTGGTAGGTTACACTGATAGGCAGCATTGCTAGGTGGCACTGATGAGTCACTGATTGGCGGCACTTGTGGGCATTGATAGGTGGCACTGAGAGGTGGCACTGATGGGCACTGAAGGGCATTGATAGGTGGAACTGGTGGGCACTGAGAAGTGGCACTAATAGGTGGCATTGATAGGTGGCACTGATAGGTGGCAGTGATGGGCACTGATAGGTGGCAGTGATGGGCACTGATGGGTGGCAATAATGGGCACTGGTAGGTTACACTGATAGGCAGCATTGCTAGGTGGCACTGATGAGGCACAGATTGGCAGCACTTGTGGGCATTGATAGGTGGCACTGTGAGGTGGCACTGATGGGCACTGAAGGGCATTGATAGGTGGAACTGGTGGGCACTGAGAAGTGGCACTAATAGGTGGCTTTGATAGGTGGCACTGATAGGTGGCAGTGACGGGCACTGATGGGTGCCAGTGATGGGCACTGATGGGTGGCAATAATGGGCACTGGTAGGTTACACTGATAGGCAGCATTGCTAGGTGGCACTGATGAGGCACTGATTGGCGGCACTTGTGGGTATTGATAGGTGGCACTGATGGGCACTGAAGGGCATTGATAGGTGGAACTGGTGGGCACTGAGAGGTGGCACTAATAGGTGGCATTGATAGGTGGCAGTGATGGGCACTGATGGGTGCCAGTGATGGGCACTGATGGGTGGCAATAATGGGCACTGGTAGGTTACACTGATAGGCAGCATTGCTAGGTGGCACTGATGAGGCACTGATTGGCCGCACTTGTTGGGCATTGATAGGTGGCACTGAGAGGTGGCACTGATGGGCACTGAAGGGCATTGATAGGTGGAACTCGTGGGCACTGAGAAGTGGCACTAATAGGTGGCATTGATAGGTGGCACTGATAGGTGGCAGTGATGGGCACTGATAGGTGGCAGTGACGGGCACTGATGGGTGCCAGTGATGGGCACTGATGGGTGGCAATAATGGGCACTGGTAGGTTACACTGATAGGCAGAATTGCTAGGTGGCACTGATGAGGCACGGATTGCCGGCACTTGTGGGCATTGATAGGTGGCACTGAGAGGTGGCACTGATGGGCACTGAAGGGCATTGATAGGTGGAACTGGTGGGCACTGAGAAGTGGCACTAATAGGTGGCATTGATAGGTGGCACTGATAGGTGGCAGTGATGGGCACTGATGGGTACCAGTGATGGGCACTGATGGGTGGCAATAATGGGCACTGGTAGGTTACACTGATAGGCAGCATTGCTAGGTGGCACTGATGAGGCACTGATTGGCGGCACTTGTGGGCATTGATAGGTGGCACTGAGAGGTGGCACTGATGGGCACTGAAGGGCATTGATAGGTGGAACTGGTGGATACTGAGAAGTGGCACTAATAGATGGCATTGATAGGTGGCACTGATAGGTGGCACTGATGGGCACTGAAGGGCATTGGTAGGTGGAACTGGTGGGCACTGAGAAGTGGCACTAATAGGTGGCATTGATAGGTGGCATTGATAGGTGGCAGTGATGGGCACTGATAGGTGGCAGTGACGGGCACTGATGGGTGCCAGTGATGGGCACTGATGGGTGGCAATAATGGGCACTGGTAGGTTACACTGATAGGCAGCATTGCTAGGTGGCACTGATGAGGCACTGATTGGCGGCACTTGTGGGCATTGATAGGTGGCACTGAGAGGTGGCACTGATGGGCACTGAAGGGCATTGATAGGTGGAACTGGTGGGCACTGAGAAGTGGCACTAATAGGTGGCATTGATAGGTGGCACTGATGGGCACTGATGGGTGGCAATAATGGGCACTGGTAGGTTACACTGATAGGCAGCATTGCTAGGTGGCACTGATGAGGCACTGATTGGCGGCACTTGTGGGCATTGATAGGTGGCACTGAGAGGTGGCACTGATAGGCACTGAAGGGCATTGATAGGTGGAACTGGTGGATACTGAGAAGTGGCACTAATAGGTGGCATTGATAGGTGGCACTGATAGGTGGCACTGATGGGCACTGAAGGGCATTGATAGGTGGAACTGGTGGGCACTGAGAAGTGGCACTAATAGGTGGCATTGATAGGTGGCACTGATAGGTGGCAGTGATGGGCACTGATAGGAGGCAGTGACGGGCACTGATGGGTGCCAGTGATGGGCACTGATGGGTGGCAATAATGGGCACTGGTAGGTTACACTGATAGGCAGCATTGCTAGGCGGCACTGATGAGGCACTGATTGGCGGCACTTGTGGGCATTGATAGGTGGCACTGAGAGGTGGCACTGATGGGCACTGAAGGGCATTGATAGGTGGAACTGGTGGGCACTGAGAAGTGGCACTAATAGGTGGCATTGATAGGTGGCAGTGATGGGAACTGATAGGTGGCAGTGACGGGCACTGATGTGTGGCAGTGATGGGCACTGATGGGTGACAATAATGGGCACTGGTAGGTTACACTGATAGGCAGCATTGCTAGGTGGCACTGATGAGGCACTGATTGGCGGCACTTGTGGGCATTGATAGGTGGCACTGAGAGGTGGCACTGATGGGCACTGAAGGGCATTGATAGGTGGAACTGGTGGGCACTGAGAAGTGGCACTAATAGGTGACATTGATAGGTGGCACTGATAGGTGGCAGTGATGGGCACTGATATGTGGCAGTGATGGGCACTGATGGGTGCCAGTGATGGGCACTGATGGGTGGCAATAATGGGCACTGGTAGGTTACACTGATAGGCAGCATTGCTAGGTGGCACTGATGAGGCACTGATTGGCGGCACTTGTGGGCATTGATAGGTGGCACTGATGGGCACTGAAGGGCATTGATAGGTGGAACTGGTGGGCACTGAGAAGTGGCACTAATAGGTGGCATTGATAGGTGGCACTGATAGGTGGCAGTGATGGGCACTGATAGGTGGCAGTGATGGGCACTGATGGGTGCCAGCGATGGGCACTGATGGGTGGCAATAATGGGCACTGGTAGGTTACACTAATAGGCAGCATTGCTAGGTGGCACTGATGAGGCACTGATTGGCGGCACTTGTGGGCATTGATAGGTGGCACTGAGAGGTGGCACTGATGGGCACTGAAGGGCATTGATAGGTGGAACTGGTGGGCACTGAGAAGTGGCACTAATAGGTGGCATTGATAAGTGGCACTGATAGGTGGCAGTGATGGGCACTGATAGGTGGCAGTGACGGGCACTGATGGGTGCCAGTGATGGGCACTGATGGGTGGCAATAATGGGCACTGGTAGGTTACACTGATAGGCAGAATTGCTAGGTGGCACTGATGAGGCACTGATTGGCGGCACTTGTGGGCATTGATAGGTGGCACTGATGGGCACTGAAGGGCATTGATAGGTGGAACTGGTGGGCACTGAGAAGTGGCACTAATAGGTGGCATTGATAGGTGGCACTGATAGGTGGCAGTGATGGGCACTGATAGGTGGCAGTGATGGGCACTGATGGGTGCCAGTGATGGGCACTGATGGGTGGCAATAATGGGCACTGGTAGGTTACACTAATAGGCAGCATTGCTAGGTGGCACTGATGAGGCACCGATTGGCCGCACTTGTTGGGCATTGATAGGTGGCACTGAGAGGTGGCACTGATGGGCACTGAAGGGCATTGATAGGTGGAACTCATGGGCACTGAGAAGTGGCACTAATAGGTGGCATTGATAGGAGGCACTGATAGGTGGCAGTGATGGGCACTGATAGGTGGCAGTGACGGGCACTGATAGGTGGCAGTGACGGGCACTGATGGGTGCCAGTGATGGGCACTGATGGGTGGCAATAATGGGCACTGGTAGGTTACACTGATAGGCAGAATTGCTAGGTGGCACTGATGAGGCACTGATTGCCGGCACTTGTGGGCATTGATAGGTGGCACTGAAGGGCATTGATAGGTGGAACTGGTGGGCACTGAGAAGTGGCACTAATAGGTGGCATTGATAGGTGGCACTGATAGGTGGCAGTGATGGGCACTGATAGGTGGCAGTGACGGTCACTGATGGGTGCCAGTGATGGGCACTGATGGGTGGCAATAATGGGCACTGGTAGGTTACACTGATAGGCAGCATTGCTAAGTGGCACTGATGAGGCACTGATTGGCGGCACTTGTGGGCATTGATAGGTGGCACTGAGAGGTGGCACTGATGGGCACTGAAGGGCATTGATAGGTGGAACTGGTGGGCACTGAGAAGTGGCACTAATAGGTGGCATTGATAGGTGGCAGTGATGGGCACTGATAGGTGGCAGTGACGGGCACTGATGGGTGGCAGTGATGGGCACTGATGGGTGACAATAATGGGCACTGGTAGGTTACACTGATAGGCAGCATTGCTAGGTGGCACTGATGAGGCACAGATTGGCGGCACTTGTGGGCATTGATAGGTGGCACTGTGAGGTGGCACTGATGGGCACTGAAGGGCATTGATAGGTGGAACTGGTGGGCACTGAGAAGTGGCACTAATAGGTGACATTGATAGGTGGCACTGATAGGTGGCAGTGATGGGCACTGATATGTGGCAGTGATGGGCACTGATGGGTGCCAGTGATGGGCACTGATGGGTGGCAATAATGGGCACTGGTAGGTTACACTGATAGGCAGCATTGCTAGGTGGCACTGATGAGTCACTGATTGGCGGCACTTGTGGGCATTGATAGGTGGCACTGAGAGGTGGCACTGATGGGCACTGAAGGGCATTGATAGGTGGAACTGGTGGGCACTGAGAAGTGGCACTAATAGGTGGCATTGATAGGTGGCACTGATAGGTGGCAGTGATGGGCACTGATAGGTGGCAGTGATGGGCACTGATGGGTGGCAATAATGGGCACTGGTAGGTTACACTGATAGGCAGCATTGCTAGGTGGCACTGATGAGGCACAGATTGGCGGCACTTGTGGGCATTGATAGGTGGCACTGTGAGGTGGCACTGATGGGCACTGAAGGGCATTGATAGGTGGAACTGGTGGGCACTGAGAAGTGGCACTAATAGGTGACATTGATAGGTGGCACTGATAGGTGGCAGTGATGGGCACTGATATGTGGCAGTGATGGGCACTGATGGGTGCCAGTGATGGGCACTGATGGGTGGCAATAATGGGCACTGGTAGGTTACACTGATAGGCAGCATTGCTAGGTGGCACTGATGAGTCACTGATTGGCGGCACTTGTGGGCATTGATAGGTGGCACTGAGAGGTGGCACTGATGGGCACTGAAGGGCATTGATAGGTGGAACTGGTGGGCACTGAGAAGTGGCACTAATAGGTGGCATTGATAGGTGGCACTGATAGGTGGCAGTGATGGGCACTGATAGGTGGCAGTGATGGGCACTGATGGGTGGCAATAATGGGCACTGGTAGGTTACACTGATAGGCAGCATTGCTAGGTGGCACTGATGAGGCACTGATTGGCGGCACTTGTGGGCATTGATAGGTGGCACTGTGAGGTGGCACTGATGGGCACTGAAGGGCATTGATAGGTGGAACTGGTGGGCACTGAGAAGTGGCACTAATAGGTGGCTTTGATAGGTGGCACTGATAGGTGGCAGTGACGGGCACTGATGGGTGCCAGTGATGGGCACTGATGGGTGGCAATAATGGGCACTTGTAGGTTACACTGATAGGCAGCATTGCTAGGTGGCACTGATGAGGCACTGATTGGCGGCACTTGTGGATATTGATAGGTGGCACTGATGGGCACTGAAGGGCATTGATAGGTGGAACTGGTGGGCACTGAGAAGTGGCACTAATAGGTGGCATTGATAGGTGGCACTGATAGGTGGCAGTGATGGGCACTGATGGGTGCCAATAATGGGCACTGGTAGGTTACACTGATAGGCAGCATTGCTAGGTGGCACTGATGAGGCACTGATTGGCCGCACTTGTTGGGCATTGATAGGTGGCACTGAGAGGTGGCACTGATGGGCACTGAAGGGCATTGATAGGTGGAACTCGTGGGCACTGAGAAGTGGCACTAATAGGTGGCATTGATAGGTGGCACTGATAGGTGGCAGTGATGGGCACTGATGGGTGCCAGTGATGGGCACTGATGGGTGGCAATAATGGGCACTGGTAGGTTACACTGATAGGCAGAATTGCTAGGTGGCACTGATGAGGCACGGATTGCCGGCACTTGTGGGCATTGATAGGTGGCACTGAGAGGTGGCACTGATGGGCACTGAAGGGCATTGATAGGTGGAACTGGTGGGCACTGAGAAGTGGCACTAATAGGTGGCATTGATAGGTGGCACTGATAGGTGGCAGTGATGGGCACTGATGGGTGCCAGTGATGGGCACTGATGGGTGGCAATAATGGGCACTGGTAGGTTACACTGATAGGCAGCATTGCTAGGTGGCACTGATGAGGCACTGATTGGCGGCACTTGTGGGCATTGATAGGTGGCACTGAGAGGTGGCACTGATGGGCACTGAAGGGCATTGATAGGTGGAACTGGTGGATACTGAGAAGTGGCACTAATAGGTGGCATTGATAGGTGGCACTGATAGGTGGCACTGATGGGCACTGAAGGGCATTGATAGGTGGAACTGGTGGGCACTGAGAAGTGGCACTAATAGGTGGCATTGATAGGTGGCACTGATAGGTGGCAGTGATGGGCACTGATAGGTGGCAGTGACGGGCACTGATGGGTGCCAGTGATGGGCACTGATGGGTGGCAATAATGGGCACTGGTAGGTTACACTGATAGGCAGCATTGCTAGGTGGCACTGATGAGGCACTGATTGGCGGCACTTGTGGGCATTGATAGGTGGCACTGTGGGCACTGGCAGGTAGCAATTATTATTATACTGGCAGGCACTGGTAGCTGGCACTGATGAGGCACATCTGCCTCCTTCCTCTTCGGGACGGATGTCCCTTGTGAACGAGCCGGTGATCGGCTTTTTTTCCTCCTCAGGCTGTCAGCGTGAGGAGAAAAAACAAAACGATTACCGATTCTTTGTTTACATCACGTGATCAGCTGTCATTGGCTGACAGCTGATCACGTGGTAAGGGGTCGGGATCGGCCCCTTACTCGGATCGGTGATCGCCCGAGTCTCAGTGAGCAGGGGCGTGCGGGAAGCGCGCAAAGGGGAGGCCGTCTATTAACGGCCTCCCGGATTTTTAGGTCCGCACTGAAGCCGTCATTTGGCCTCAAGTAGTTAAAGCACCGATTTATAAAAGGGAGCAGATATTGTCTCTCCAGCAGACCCCACTCATGTCTACACATATCACAGTGTGCATGTTACAGCCCATTCATAAAATGCAGACTTGGTATGCGTCACATCGCTCCCAACTGTCCCTGATGTGGAGCAATGTCCCTCTGTCCCTCATTCCTCCTCACGTGTCCCTCATTCCTCCTCACATGTCCCTCATTCCTCCTCACATGTCCCTCATTCCTCCTCACGTGTCCCTCATTCCTCCTCACGTGTCCCTCATCCTCCTCACGTGTCCCTCATTCCTCCTCACGTGTCCCTCATTCCTCCTCACGTGTCCCTCATTCCTCCTCACATGTCCCTCATTCCTCCTCACGTGTCCCTCATTCCTCCTCACATGTCCCTCATTCCTCCTCACGTGTCCCTCATTCCTCCTCACGTGTCCCTCATTCCTCCTCACGTGTCCCTCATCCTCCTCACGTGTCCCTCATTCCTCCTCACATGTCCCTCATTCCTCCTCACGTGTCCCTCATTCCTCCTCACGTGTCCCTCATTCCTCCTCACGTGTCCCTCATTCCTCCTCACGTGTCCCTTATTCCGCCTCACGTGTCCCTCATTCCTCCTCACGTGTCCTTCATTCCTCCTCACGTGTCCCTCATTCCTCCTCATGTGTCCCTCATTCCTCCTCACGTGTCCCTCATTCCGCCTCACGTGTCCCTCATTCCTCCTCACGTGTCCCTCATTCCTTCTCACGTGTCCCTCATTCCTCCTCACGTGTCCCTCATTCCTCCTCACGTGTCCCTCATTCCGCCTCACGTGTCCCTCATTCCTCCTCACGTGTCCCTCATTCCTCCTCACGTGTCCCTCATTCCTCCTCACGTGTCCCTCATTCCGCCTCACGTGTCCCTCATTCCTCCTCACGTGTCCCTCATTCCTCCTCACGTGTCCCTCATTCCTCCTCACGTGTCCCTCATTCCTCCTCACGTGTCCCTCATTCCTCCTCATGTGTCCCTCATTCCGCCTCACGTGTCCTTCATTCCTCCTCACGTGTCCCTCATTCCTCCTCACGTGTCCCTCATTCCTCCTCACGTGTCCCTCATGTTGGTCTGATCTCTATAGTTGTATATAAAATTCACTTTTTATCTTTAAAAATTATTTCCCGGCGCTAAACTCTTCATCCGATTTGCTGCATTTGTAAATTTCAAAAGCCAATATAAAGGAATAATAGTGGTAAAAAAAAAAAAAACACTTGTTGGTTTAACCAATCTTGTTTTTTGTACAATTCTCCTTTAAGGGGCGTGGCAGGGGGTGTGTCCTATGCCTGCATACTTTTGCTGATAGGTGTCCCTCATTCCCAGATCAAAGAATTGGGAGGTGTGGCTTTAGACACGTGCAATTTGTTTCGTTCCGAATTCATTTTTTAACAAATTTGGACTAATTAGTTATTTCGGAAATATACAAATTCGTAAATTCGAAAATCTGAAATAATAACTACTTAGTAAATGATAGGTATTGGAATAAAAAAAAAAATCTGGGAGCAAAGCGTGGTCATGTGACCTGACAAATCACTTGACCAGCTCTCTTCCTATCATTAAAGGGGAGTTCCACCCAAAAATTGAACTTTTGCTTTTCGGAACCCTCCCCCCCTCCGGTGTCACATTTGGCACCTTTCAGGGGGGAGGGGGGTGCAGATACCTGTACAGGTATTTGCACCCACTTCCGGGAATAGACTCATGTGGCAGACACGCCCCTACCCACACAAGCCCCCCCCCCCCCGCTGTCTCCTGGGAATCACACTGTTCCCAGGAGAGAGCGGGGACCAGTGACAGCGCGCCGCGCTACTCGCGCATGCGCAGTAGGGAACCGGGCAGTGAAGCCGCAACGCTTCACTTCCCGATTCCCTCACCGAGGCTGGCAGCGGGTGCAGCCGAGGACCGAGGGACGAGCGATTACTCCACCTCGGCTGCCGACATCGCGGGCGCGATGGACAGGTAAGTGTCCATATTTTGAAAGTCAGCAGCTGCAGGATTTGTGGCCGCTGGCTTTTTAAAAAAAAAATTCGGCGGAACCTCCCCTTTAAAGTTCCAGCCTTTTAAAGTGACTGTAAACCCTTTTTTGTTACTTCTACCTATCGGTAAGCCTAGAATAAGGCTACTTTCACGCTGAAGCTCTGGATGCGCTGGCGGTAAAACGCAGCTATTTTTAGCGGCGTTTGACCGTGGTGTTTGCCGCGATTTGCGGGCGCTAGCGGGGTGATTTTAACCCCCACTAGCGGCCGAAAAAAGGTTAAAAACGCCGCTTTGCAGCGTTTTGCGGGCGCCTGCAAAGCGCCTCAGTGTGAAAGCAGCCTAAGGCTTACCTATAGGTAGTGGAAAAACGGCACACATTTAGGAGATATTTCACTTGTAGTCCACCGATAATGTTAATGGCGCATGCGCTGGGAAGAAACAAAACTCTGTGACGTTTCTTCCCTAGCGTGTGCCGTTATCGTGTGCATGCGCGGGAGTGACGTCTCACGGCTCCGGCGAATCACAGAGCCGGAGTCCGCGGCCCGGAAGGAAGAGGGGCGAGAAGATGGACGCAGCCTACACACGGGACAGCGCTGGATTCTTTTGCAGGAAAGTGTCACATAATGGGCTAGTATGCGATGCGATGCATACTAGCCCATTATGCTTTTCATTTGCAGGGTTTGTAGGGAGAAAAAGAGGAAGTAAAACCCATCGGGTCGCGCTGCGCTCCCGGAATGGACAGGCGATCTCCTGGGAGTGGACCTGTCACATATCCCAGGAGATCGCCTAGAGGGAGGGGCCACCTAAGGTGAGAGGAGGAGTCGCCTAGGCGGCCCCTGGGCGGAAGGAGGAAGTGGAACAGGAAGTCCCACTCCTACCGAAGCCCCCCCCCCAAAAAAAATGACATGCTAAATGTGGAATGTAAGGGGGTGAGGAGTGCATAAAGCGGAAGGTACACTTTTGGGTGGAACTCGGCTTTAACCACTTCAATACCGGGGGGACACTCAGGCACCTTCCTGCCCAGGCCAATTTTCAGCTTTCAGCGATGTCGCAATTTGAATGACAATTGCGCGGTTGTGCGACACTGTACCTAAACTAATTTTTTATCATTTTGTTCCCACAAATAGAGCTTTTTTTTGGTGGTATTTGATCACCTCTGCGATTTTTATTTTTTGCGCAACAAATAAAAAATGAGCGATTTTTTTTAAAAAAAAAAATGTTTTTATTTGTTTCTGTTAATTGTTTTTGTAAATAAATATATTTTCTTCTTCAATGACGGGCACTGATATGGCTGCACTGACGGGCACTGATAAGCACTGATAATGGGCACTGATAGGCGGCACTGGTATGCGGCACTGATGGGCACTCATAGGCAGCACTGATGGGTACATATGGGTGGCACTGATAGGTGACACAGATGGGCATGGATGGGCACTGATAAGTGGCACTGATAGGTGGCACAGATGGGCACTGATGGGTATGGATGGACACTGATGAGTGGCACTGATTACTGGTGGGTGGCATTGCTGGGCATCACTGTTTTTACTACTGTACTATTATGGTGCCAGTCAGTGCCCATTTGTGGGCACTGATTGGCATATGTATGGCATGTTTTGGAACATGTGGATGGCCATGGGGGATGTACCACATGTAAAAGGCTTCCCTAGTGGTCCTGGCGGCTTCCCTGGTGGTCCAGTGTGGGCATCCGAGGGGTGGCTGCGCTGATGAACAATCAGCGCGAACCCCCCCGTCAGGAGAGCCGCCGATCGGCTCTTCTCTACTGGCGTCTGTCAGACGCGAGTGAGGAAGAGCCGATCAACGGCTCTACCTGTTTAAATCGTGATCAGCTGTGATTGGACACGGCTGATCACGTGGTAAAGAGCCTCTTTACCGAGATCGGTGTAGCGGTGTGTCAGACTGGCACACCGCACCACCAATCGCCGCGATGCGCGCCCCCATGGGCGTGCGGTGACTGTTATCCTGCAGGACGTCAATAGACATCCAGTCAGGATAACAGAACCACTTCCCGGACGTCAATCTCCTATTGACTGGGCGGGAAGTGGTTAAGCAGACAGGACCCAGCGGGGCGCCACAGGATGCATACTAGACATGTGCACTGCCAAAAAATGTTTGTTTTCGTTTCATTCAGGGGTTTTTTCGAGTCATTCGTTATGATCGAAATTCGAAAATTCGTAAATAAGAAAGAAAATTCTAAATAGTAACTTACTAATAATAACTATTAAATTATAAGTATTGGAAATTCCTTTCAAATTTGGCTGTTAGTGAACGTAACAAATACGTATCAATTATCCGAAATTATGAATGCTGCGTCTAAACAAATGTAATAAATAATAATAATAAAATCTTTTTTTTATTATTATTATTATTATTATTTATTAATTTGTTACGTTCCATTTGTTTAGATGCGGCATTCGTTATTTCGGATAATTCGTAACTTCGTATTCGTTACGTTCACTAACAGCCAAATTTGAAAGGAATTTCCAATACTTATAATTGAATAGTTATTAGTTAGTTAGACCCCTTTCACACTGGGGCGGGCAGGTGCGGTGGCGGTATAGCAGCGCGATTTTCAGCGCTGCTATACTGTCGTTCTTACCGCGGTATGCGGTCGCTAGGGGGGTTAATTTAACCCCCGCTAGCGGCCGAAAAAGGGTTAATACCGCCCGCAAACCGCGGCTATTGCCGCGGTTTGCGGGCGGTATTACCGCGCTGTCCCATTGATTTCAATGGGAGACCGCGGTAAAGGAGCGGTGAACACACCGCTCCTTTACCGCTGTAAAGAAGCGGCTAGCAGGACTTTTAGAGCGGTCCTGCTAGCGCACCGCTTCAGTGTGAAAGCCTTCGGACTTTCACATTGAAGACACAGGACAGGATTTTTTCATGCGGTATAACAGCGCTATTATTAGCGCTAAACAGCATGAAAAACGCCCCAGTGTGAAAGGGGCCTTACTCTTTCGAATTTTCTTTCTTATTTACAAATTTTTGAATTGTGATCATAACGAATGACACGGAAAAAAAAAACAGAATGAAACAAAAATGAAAAAAAAATTGGGCAGTGCACATGTCTAGTATGCATCCTGTGGCGCCCCGCTGGGTCCTGTCTGCTTAATGATAGGAAGAGAGATGGTCAGGTGATTTGTCAGGTCACATGACCACACTTTACTCCCAGGTGTTTTTTATTTATTTTTTACTCTTATGCCGCGTACACACGACCGTTTTTCATGACGAGAAAAACGGCAAGAATCACAATGAGAAAAATCAGAACATGCTCTAATTTTTCACGTCGCTTTTTACATCGTCGTTTTTCTCGTCCCGTGCGTGGGCTTTAACGGCGTGAAAAAAAATGCGCATGCTCAGAATCAAGTATGAGACGGGAGCGCTCGTTCTGGTAAAACTAACGTTCGTAATGGAGATAGCACATTCGTCAACATAAGTTGTACAGTGGAACCTCGGAGTTTAATCCGTTGCAGGAGAATGCTTGTAATCCAAAGCACTCGCATATCAAAGCGAGTTTCCCCATAGAAGTCAATGGAAACTAAGATAATTCCGCATTGACTTCTATTGCATGCAATACCGCATGTGGCCAAAGGTGGGGGGGCGCCGGAGAGCCTTGGAAATACTCGGGGACAGCCCAGCTGAACTCAAAAACACTCGGGAACGGAGTGTTTCTGAGCGATTCCAAGTATTTCCAAACCGTTGTCACCGGCGCCCCCGCACGTCTGGCCCAATGCAGAACTGCACACCCCATTGGCTTGAATCCTGCTTGTTTTGCGAGACAACAATAGCAAACCGAGTCAGTTTTTTTGTTTTTTAAAAGTTGCTCGTCTTTCAAAACGCTCGTTATCCGCGTTACTCGTTAACCAAGGTTCCACTGTACCTGTTTATCTGCAGCCTTCTCTTCTCTACATCTGTTCAAAAGGCTGAATTATAAAGCTTGTCTGAACTGTTAGAAAGAAAAGGGGGCGGGGAGCTAAAGTCACACTGAAGAGCTCAGTGAGGAGATCTCTGAGAGCTGATTGGAGGGAAGGGACAGCCCCCCCACCTTCAAACAGCACACAGGAATAGAGCTGAGGAGTCCACTGTCACCATTTATTTCTTGGTGTCAGGAAAACTTGTCAGAAGTGATTCATACAGATGGCAGAAGAAGGAGGCAGCAGACAGAAATGACACTCAGTGCTCTGGGCTGAGACACATAGTGAGAAAGATAATGATTTGATTCCCCGCAGATTGTGTGTTTGGAGGAAGAAGAATGGTGACTATGACCCTAAGAACTCCATCCCTACAGTTACACGGAGGGGGAAACATGAGGCTTTGGGGGGTTTCTCTGATAAAGGTCCAGGCCGACTTTGCTGCATTGAGGGGCCAATGGGCGGGGCCATGTATTGTAAGATCTTGGAGGAGAACCTTCTTCCCTCATCCAGAACACTGAAGATGGGTCATGGATGGGTCTTCCAGCATGACAATCACCCAAAACATATCGCCAAGGCAACAAAGGAGTGGCTCAAGAAGAAGCACATGAAGGTCATGGAGTGGCCTAGCCGGTCTCCAGACCTTAATCCTATAGAAAGTGTATGGAGGGAGATGAGACTTCGAGTTGCCAAGAGACAGCCAAGAGACCTTCAGGATTTAGAGAAGATCTGTAGAGAAGAGAGGAGCAAAATCCTTCCTGAGATGTGTGGAAACCTGATCACCAACCCTAACCCCCACCCCCAGACCACCCCCCTATCCCCTGACCACACCCCCACCCCACCCCTATCCCCTGACCACACCCCCCATCCCCTGACCACGCCCCCACCCCCATACCAAAATCCCTCCTGAGATGTGTGGAAACCTGATCACCACCTACAAGAAACGTCTGACCTCTGTGCTTCCCAACAAGGGTTTCCCCACCAACTACTAAGGGGATCAAATACTTATTTTACTCCATTTATAACATTTGTATTGTGTGATGTTTCTGGATTTTTGGTTGATATTCTGTCTCTATCATATAAAATACACCGATGATAAAAATTATAGACCCTTCATTTCTATGTAAGTGGGCAAATCTACACCATCTGCAGGGGAGACAATCAGGATTCCCCCCCCCCCCCCCCGCTATATATACTAGCAGGGGGAGGTAACCTGGGGGCCCTCCAGCTGTTGCAGAACTACAAGTCCCATCATGCCTCTGGGAGTAATTGTAACTGCCAGCCTTGCAATGCCTCATGGGAAATGTAGTCCCACAACAGCTGGAGGGCCTCAGGGTTGCCTACCCCTTCATGTCTGAGATTTACAACAACTTTTATTGTGCAGTATTTTTATTTATTTATTTTTAAACCCAGCGGTATATTCATAATTTGACCATTCAGCTGATTTATAAATCGGCCCCAAAATTTTATAACTCCAGGGGCCCCTCCATCAATATCAAACATCAAGGAAAGATCTATGATTAAAATGTAACAATGTAACAATGTAACACACACACACAGAGATCTCGTTTTGTCTGATCTGAAGATCTTTATTGCCGTTTATTGATCTCACATTACAGATAACCAGACAAATGTTCTTTTCGGGTTAAGAATCGTCCTTTCCTCTTCTTTACCAATTTAGCGTCATCCGAATTCAGCATTGTACTGATATAAAGTCTTTCCTTATGTTGTCAGTTATTAATAAATAAAGAAATAAAAAAAAAAAAACCCACAGAAAAAAAGAAAACAAAAAAGGAAAAAAGGAAAAAAGGAAAAAAAAAAAAAAAAAAGGGGGGGGGGGGAATAACATAGGGAAAAAACGAAAAAAAAGAAATAAAAAAAAAATGAAGCACCACAGGAAAAACACACAAAAAAAAAAAAAAAAAAAAAAAGAAGAAAGAAAGGAAGAAAAAAACCAAACAAAAATAGGCAAATATAAATAGAATCAGACTGTTGAGACATTGATACAATTTTCTTCTTATTGATCACATGAACATAAATATCTAAAAATAAAGATCAGATTCTTCAGTTATTATCCTCCTATTATTATTACAAAATAAAGATTTATTTAAGTTTTTAAAAGTTCTAAAATTCAGTCTGGGCCCAGGGGGGGATGGAGGGGACCAATGAGCACAGCCCATCTAGTAACAGCGGTGGGGGAGGGGGATTGCTCGGTGGATAAAGTGTCCAGGAATCTACAGGGGCAAGATGAGAGCTTGGGAGACAGGTCAAAGGTCATTCCATCTACGTATGGGTGGTCCAAGATTCCAATGGCAGTAGTCATGACCCCTCCCCTTCCATGACGCCATGATGAAGGTGCCACTCCGCAATGATTTGTCTATACGTTGGGGGAGGGGGACACCACCATTTGGCTTTGTAACAGTAGCAGCAATTGGGTGGAGGGGAAGATTTCGGGTGGGAAGAGGTATAATGTGTAACAGGAAATGTCATATCAGTTATGGACGGAGCTGCCCTTTAACCTGAGGATGAATTTTGGGAGGTTCAGCAGGGGGGGCTGGGGGGCAGGTGCCCCCACACCTCCAGCAGCTTCATCCTCTCCGCGGGTGGGGTAGAGAAGTAAAGCGTCTGGTCCTCTGAGTACTTCTCCTCCACCGGCAGCACGTTGCGGTACTTCCCGTCCTGCCAGTTAAAGTTGAAGTTCTCCAGCAGGCGGATGCGGTCCTCCCGGCTCGGGACGCAGTCTATGGGGTCCAGCTTCTCCAAGCCAGGGGCCCGGATGTCGGTGAACACCAGCACAGCGCGGATGGCAAACCAACCGCCATAGATCGGGTGAATGCAAACGCCAAACATCTTCTGCAACAAGAAAAATATTACAAAGGAGAAATTAGAAACTAGAAAACAGCCGAAATCCAACAGAGAGTGACACCTGGTGGACAGTCTGAGGAACTGCGGCCAAAATAAAAGCCTTATACAAGAAAAAAAAAATCAAATAATGCAAAAATGATTCAGGTAGAAGATTAGTTGTGAAGTAGAAAAAGCAGAAAAGATTTTTATTGTATAAGAGACTTACTACATATCTTCTACACGGAGGAGCTCGGTGAGGAGGACCCCCTGCAGGATTTTGGGTGGCTCGGTTTAGGCACTCTTGGCATGCTTTGGTGCCGGATGAACTACCTAATTATGTCACCCCCGGCCAATCAATAAAGCCGGCGAACCCAGAGGAGCTGGGCGAAGGCGGAGCCGAGGTGTAGGTCCTGACTTTAGTTCCGCTTTAACAGACGCCACATAGAGGGGGATGGCAAACCTGCTCTGGGCAGCGAGACTCACCAATCAGAGCATCCTCCAATCACAGAGGATTCCAGCGATTGAAAGACACGCCCACCACAGCAAACTTTGTACCCAAACCTTGTATAAACTCCGCCCACAATGACGGTTGGCGAACCAGAAACAGAAACAAAAATACACAATACTAACAATGAGTGCCAATAGGAGGAAGGGAGAAAGGGAGGAGAGGAGAGGAGGAAGGAGAGGAGAGGAGAGGGAGGAGGAAGGAGAGGAGAGGAGAGGAGAGGAGGGAAGGAGAGGAGAGGAGAGGAGAGGAGGAAGGAGAGGAGAGGAGGAAGGAGAGGAGAGGAGAGGAGGAAGGAGAGGAGAGGAGGAGGAAGGAGAGGAGAGGAGGAGGAAGGAGAGGAGAGGAGAGGAGGAAGGAGAGGAGAGGAGAAGGAGAGGAGAGGAGGAAGGAGAGGAGAGGAGAGGAGGAAGGAGAGGAAGGAGAGGAGGAGGAAGGAGAGGAGGAAGGAAGGAAAGGAAGGAAGGAAGGAGAGGAGGAAGGAAGGAGAGGAGGAAGGAAGGAGAGGAGGAAGGAAGGAGAGGAGGAAGGAAGGAGAGGAGGAAGGAAGGAGAGGAGGAAGGAAGGAAGGAGAGGAGGAAGGAAGGAGAGGAGGAAGGAAGGAAGGAGAGGAGGAAGGAAGGAAGGAGAGGAGGAAGGAAGGAGAGGAGGAAGGAAGGAAGGAAGGAGAGGAGGAAGGAAGGAAGGAAGGAGAGGAGGGAGGAAGGAAGGAAGGAGAGGAGGAAGGAAGGAAGGAGAGGAGGAAGGAAGGAGAGGAGGAGGAAGGAAGGGAGAAGAAGGAAGGAGAGGAGGAGGAGGAAGGAAGGAGAGGAGGAAGGAAGGAGAGGAGGAAGGAAGGAGAGGAGGAAGGAAGGAAGGAGAGGAGGAAGGAAGGAAGGAGAGGAGGAAGGAAGGAAGGAGAGGAGGAAGGAAGGAAGGAGAGGAGGAAGGAAGGAGAGGAGGAGGAAGGAAGGAGAGGAGGAGGAAGGAAGGGAGAAAGGAAGGAAGGAAGGAAGGAAGGAAGGAAGGAAGGAAGGAAGGAAGGAAGGAAGGGAGAAAGGAAGGAAGGGAGAAAGGAAGGAAGGGAGAAAGGAAGGAAGGGAGAAAGGAAAGGAAGGGAGAAAGGAAGGAAGAAGGGAGAAAGGGAGAAAGGGAGAAAGGAAGGGAGAAAGGGAGAAAGGAAGGAAGGAAAAGGAAAAGGAAAAGGAAAGGAAAGGAAAGGAAAGGAAAAGAAAAGAAAAGAAAAGAAAAGAAAAGAAAAGGAAAGGAAAGGAAAGGAAAGGAAAGGAAAGGAAAGGAAAGGAAAGGAAAGGAAAGGAAAGGAAAGGAAAGGAAAGGAAAAGGAAAAGGAAAAGGAAAAGGAAAAGGAAAAGGAAAAGGAAAGGAAAAGGAAAGGAAAAGGAAAAGGAAAAGGAAAGGAAAGGAAAGGAAAGGAAAGGAAAAGGAAAGGAAAAGGACTAAAATAAAAGGGAAGTAGGAGGAAAGAAATGAGGAAGACATCACAAGGACCTCAATACCCACCCCCAAGGCTCCTCACCCCCTTCTCCTAGTTTTCCTCACTCCCTATCCCAAGGCTTCCGAACCCTCTTCCCTTGAGGCCCCTCATCCTGTACCCAAATATGATACTCACCCTCCCCCGCAGAGGCTCCTCTTACTCCATTTTGCTCCAGGGCCCCCCAACTCCTCCCCCCCTCCAAGGGCTACTCACCATCTACCCCCCATGGGCTTCTTATCATCCCTCCTAGGGCCCCGCACCCTCTCACCTCATGGTTCCTCATTCCCTACTATCCAGGGCTCCTCGTTATCTACCCCCATGGGCTCCTCATTCTCCCTCCTAGGGCTCCTCACCCACTCTTTTCTAGGGCCCCTCACGATTCCTCACTTCCCCCAGGGCTCCTCTCCCTTCTATGGTCCCATACCCTCTCCTCCCCCTAGGGCCCCTCACCCTCTCCTCCCCTAGGGCCCCTCACGATTCCTCATTTCCCCCCAGGGCTCCTCTCCCTTCTATGGTCCCATACCCTCTCCTCCCCTAGGGCCCCTCACCCTCTCCTCCCCTAGGGCCCCTCACGATTCCTCACTTCCCCCACGGCTCCTCTCCCTTCTATGGTCCCATACCCTCTCCTCCCCTAGGGCCCCTCACGATTCCTCACTTCCCCAGGGCTCCTCTCCCTTCTATGGTCCCATACCCTCTCCTCCCCTAGGGCCCCTCACCCTCTCCTCCCCTAGGGCCCCTCACGATTCCTCACTTCCCCCAGGGCTCCTCTCCCTTCTATGGTCCCATACCCTCTCCTCCCCTAGGGCCCCCTCACCCTCTCCTCCCCTAGGGCCCCTCACGATTCCTCACTTCCCCCAGGGCTCCTCTTCCCTTCTATGGTCCCATACCCCTCCTCCTCCCCTAGGGGCCCCTCACCCTCTCCTCCCCTAGGGCTTCCTCACTCTCTCCTTCCTCGTGGTTCCTCACCCTCTTCTCCCAGGATCTTCCGGCACGTCTTTCCTCTGGTAATAGTACGCAGCTCCGGATACATGCGCCGCTGTCTGCATGAGAACTTTGGGTCTCCGGTTGGGGTGGAGCTCGAAGTCGTAGATGACGTCCACTCGGTGAGATGGGAAAAGCTGAAGAACACACAGAGAACCAATCAGAGACAACATCCAGGAAGAGTCCATCACATGACAGGTTCTCTTCTAAGACCCTATAGAAATCTGACTTCTGTTCACTCAGCCAATAGGATGTGACCGCTGTGACGCAGTACAGTGATTGCGGCGGTCCGTGTTACCTCCTTGGCCAGCGCCATGTGATGGGCGACGCACTGGTCGATCGGATCCCGAAGGCTCTGAAGCTTCTTCTCCTTCAGGAAAGGTCTGAATGCGTTCTCAAACATGGAGGGAGCGCTAATCACGGACAAACGCCAGCGTGTCATCGGGGTACGGGAGGTGGAAGGCGGGATCCAGGACCGCGTTGTACCAACCCACCTGAAATGAGAAGAATTCCAGGAATAAATTGTGCGGGGGGTCCTACCCACCGAGCCAGTTCTATCATCGTATGAGACCTACCTCACTGAGCCACATTACCTCCAGGACACCCCAGGCACAAACACAGGGGGCAATACACACCTGAAAAGGGGTATATCTGGAACCTACAGGGATGTAGTGCCCCCCCCCCCCACCCCCCCCCCCCCCCCCCCAGTGGTAGGAGGGGGCAATACACACCTGAAAAGGGGTATATCTGGAACCCATAGGGATGTAGCGCCCCCAGTGGTAGGAGGGGGCAATACACACCTGAAAAGGGGTATATCTGGAACCCATAGGGATGTAGCGCCCCCAGTGGTAGGAGGGGGCAATACACACCTGAAAAGGGGTAGATCTGGAACCCATAGGGATGTAGCGCCCCCAGTGTGTAGAGGGGTAATACACACCTGGAAGGGGTAGCTATGGAACCCATAGGGATGTAGCGCCCCCAGTGGTAGGATGGGGCAATACACACCTGAAAAGGGGTAGATATGGAACCCATAGGGATGTAGCGCCCCCAGTGGTAGGAGGGGGTAATACACACCTGGAAGGGGTAGATATGGAACCCATAGGGATGTAGCGCCCCCAGTGGTAGGATGGGGTAATACACACCTGAAAAGGGGTATATCTGGAACCCATAGGGATGTAGCGCCCCCAGTGTAGGATGGGGTAATACACACCTGAAAAGGGGTATATCTGGAACCCATAGGGATGTAGCGCCCCCAGTGGTAGGAGGGGTAATACACACCTGGAAGGGGTAGATATGGAACCCATAGGGATGTAGTGCCCCCAGTGGTAGGAGGGGGTAATACACACCTGGAAGGGGTAGATATGGAACCCATAGGGATGTAGCGCCCCCAGTGGTAGGAGGGGGTAATACACACCTGGAAGGGGTAGATATGGAACCCATAGGGAAGTAGCGCCCCCAGTGGTAGGAGGGGGTAATACACACCTGGAAGGGGTAGCTATGGAACCCATAGGGATGTAGCGCCCCCAGTGGTAGAGGGGGTAATACACACCTGGAATGGGTAGATATGGAACCCATAGGGATATAGTGCCCCCAGTGGTAGGAGGGGTAATACACACATGGAGGGGGTAGATATGGAACCCATAGGGATGTAGCGCCCCCAATGGTAGGAGGGGGTAATACACACCTGGAAGGGGTAGATATGGAACCCATAGGGATGTAGCTCCCCCAGTGGTAGGAGGGGGTAAATACACACCTGGAGGGGGTAGATATAGAACCCATAGGGATGTAGCGCCCCCAGTGGTAGGAGGGGTAATACACACCTGGAAGGGGTAGATATGGAACCCATAGGGATGTAGCGCCCCCAGTGGTAGGATGGGGGTAATACACACCTGGAGGGGGTAGATATAGAACCCATAGGGATGTAGCGCCCCCAGTGGTAGGAGGGGTAATACACACCTGGAAGGGGGTAGATATGGAACCCATAGGGATGTAGCGCCCCCAGTGGTAGGATGGGGGTAATACACACCTGGAAGGGGTAGATATAGAACCCATAGGGATGTATCGCCCCCAGTGGTAGGAGGGGGTAATACACACCTGGAAGGGGTAGATATAGAACCCATAGGGACGTAGCGCCCCCAGTGGTAGGAGGGGGGTAATACACACCTGGAAGGGGTAGATATAGAACCCATAGGGACGTAGCGCCCCCAGTGGTAGGATGGGGTAATACACACCTGGAAGGGGTAGATATGGAACCCATAGGGATGTAGCTCCCCCCAGTGTAGGATGGGGTAATACACACCTGGAAGGGGTAGATATGGAACCCATAGGGATGTAGCGCCCCCCAGTGGTAGGAGGGGGTAATACACACCTGGAATGGGTAGATATGGAGCCCATAGGGATGTAGCGCCCCCAGTGTAGGATGGGGGTAATACACACCTGGAAGGGGGTAGATATGGAACCCATAGGGATGTAGCGCCCCCAGTGGTAGGATGGGGTGATACACACCTGGAAGGGGTAGATATGGAACCGATAGGGATGTAGCGCCCCCAGTGGTAGGATGGGGTAATACACACCTGGAAGGGGTAGATATGGAACCCATAGGGATGTAGCGCCCCCAGTGGTAGGATGGGGTAATACACACCTGGAGGGGGTAGATATGGAACCCATAGGGATGTAGCGCCCTCAGTGGTAGGAGGGGTAATACACACCTGGAAGGGGTAGCTATGGAACCCATAGGGATGTAGCGCCCCCCAGTGGTAGGAGGGGGTAATACACACCTGGAAGGGGTAGATATGGAACCCATAGGGATGTAGCGCCCCCAGTGGTAGGATGGGGTAATACACACCTGGAAGGGGTAGCTATGGAACCCATAGGGATGTGGCGCCCCCCAGTGGTAGGAGGGGGTAATACACACCTGGAAGGGGTAGATATGGAACCCATAGGGATGTAGCGCCCCCAGTGGTAGGAGGGGTAATACACACCTGGAAGGGGTAGCTATGGAACCCATAGGGATGTAGCATCCCCCAGTGGTAGGAGGGGGTAATACACACCTGGAAGGGGTAGATATGAAACCCATAGGGATGTAGCGCCCCCAGTGGTAGGATGGGGTAATACACTTGGAAGGGGTAGATATGGAACCCATAGGGATGTAGCTCCCCCAGTGGTAGGAGGGGGTAATACACACCTGGAAGGGGTAGATATGGAACCCATAGGGAAGTAGCGCCCCCAGTGGTAGGAGGGGGTAATACACACCTGGAAGGGGTAGATATGGAACCCATAGGGAAGTAGCGCCCCCAGTGGTAGGATGGGGTAATACACACCTGGAAGGGGTGATGGGGTAATACACACCTGGAAGGGGTAGATATGGAACCGATAGGGATGTAGCGCCCCCAGTGGTAGGATGGGGTAATACACACCTGGAAGGGGTAGATATGGAACCCATAGGGATGTAGCGCCCCCAGTGGTAGGATGGGGTAATACACACCTGGAAGGGGTAGATATGGAACCCATAGGGATGTAGCGTCCCCAGTGGTAGGATGGGGTAATACACACCTGGAAGGGGTAGATATGGAAACCATAGGGATGTAGCGCCCCCAGTGGTAGGATGGGGTAATACACACCTGGAAGGGGTAGATATGGAACCTATAGGGATGTAGCGCCCCCAGTGGTAGGATGGGGTAATACACACCTGGAAGGGGTAGATATGGAACCGATAGGGATGTAGCGCCCCCAGTGGTAGGATGGGGTAATACACACCTGGAAGGGGTAGATATGGAACCCATAGGGATGTAGCGCCCCCAGTGGTAGGATGGGGTAATACACTTGGAAGGGGTAGATATGGAACCCATAGGGAAGTAGCACCCCCAGTGGTAGGAGGGGGTAATACACACCTGGAAAAGGTAGATATGGAACCCATAGGGAAGTAGCGCCCCCAGTGGTAGGATGGGGTAATACACACCTGGAAGGGGTAGATATGGAACCTATAGGGATGTAGCGCCCCAGTGGTAGGATGGGGTAATACACACCTGGAAGGGGTAGATATGGAGCCCATAGGGATGTAGCGCCCCCAGTGGTAGGAGGGGGTAATACACACCTGGAATGGGTAGATATGGAGCCCATAGGAATGTAGCGCCCCCAGTGGTAGGATGGGGTAATACACACCTGGAAGGGGTAGATATGGAACCCATAGGGATGTAGCGCCCCCAGTGGTAGGATGGGGTAATACACACCTGGAAGGGGTAGATATGGAACCCATAGGGATGTAGCGCCCCCAGTGGTAGGATGGGGTAATACACACCTGGAGGGGGTAGATATGGAACCCATAGGGATGTAGCGCCCCCAGTGGTAGGAGGGGGTAATACACACCTGGAAGGGGTAGATATGGAACCCATAGGGATGTAGCGCCCCCAGTGGTAGGATGGGGTAATACACTTGGAAGGGGTAGATATGGAACCCTAGGGATGTAGCTCCCCCAGTGGTAGGAGGGGGTAATACACACCTGGAAGGGGTCGATATGGAACCCATAGGGAAGTAGCGCCCCCAGTGGTAGGAGGGGGTAATACACACCTGGAAGGGGTAGATATGGAACCTATAGGGATGTAGCGCCCCCAGTGGTAGGATGGGGTAATACACACCTGGAAGGGGTAGATATGGAACCGATAGGGATGTAGCGCCCCCAGTGGTAGGATGGGGTAATACACACCTGGAAGGGGTAGATATGGAACCCATAGTGATGTAGCACCCCCAGTGGTAGGATGGGGTAATACACACCTGGAGGGGGTAGATATGGAACCCATAGGGATGTAGCGCCCCAGTGGTAGGAGGGGTAATACACACCTGGAAGGGGTAGCTATGGAACCCATAGGGATGTAGCGCCCCCAGTGGTAGGAGGGGGTAATACACACCTGGAAGGGGTAGATATGGAACCCATAGGGATGTAGCGCCCCCCAGTGGTAGGAGGGGGTAATACACACCTGGAAGGGGTAGATATGGAACCCATAGGGATGTAGCGCCCCCAGTGGTAGGATGGGGTAATACAATTGGAAGGGGTAGATATGGAACCCATAGGGATGTAGCTCCCCCAGTGGTAGGAGGGGGTAATACACACCTGGAAGGGGTAGATATGGAACCCATAGGGAAGTAGCGCCCCCAGTGGTAGGAGGGGGTAATACACACCTGGAAGGGGTAGATATGGAACCCATAGGGATGTAGCGCCCCCAGTGGTAGGATGGGTTAATACACTTGGAAGGGGTAGATATGGAACCCATAGGGATGTAGCGCCCCCAGTGGTAGGATGGGGTAATACACTTGGAAGGGGTAGATATGGAACCCATAAGGATGTAGTGCCCCCAGTGGTAATAGGGGGTAATACACACCTGGAAGGGGTAGATATAGAACCCATAGGGATGTAGCTCCCCCAGTGGTCGGAGGGGGGTAATACACACCTGGAGGGGGTAGATATGGAACCCATAGGGATGTAGCGCCCCCAGCGGTAGGATGGGGTAATACACACCTGGAAGGGGTAGATATGGAACCCATAGGGATGTAGCGCCCCCAGTGGTAGGATGGGGTAATACACTTGGAAGGGGTAGATATGGAACCCATAGGGATGTAGCTCCCCCTGTGGTAGGAGGGGGTAATACACACCTGGAAGGGGTCGATATGGAACCCATAGGGATGTAGCTCCCCCAGTGGTAGGATGGGGTAATACACACCTGGAAGGGGTAGATATGGAACCCATAGGGATGTAGCTCCCCCAGTGGTAGGATGGGGTAATACACACCTGGAAGGGGTAGATATGGAACCCATAGGGATGTAGCTCCCCCAGTGGTAGGAGGGGGTAATACACACCTGGAAGGGGTAGATATGGAACCCATAGGGATGTAGCTCCCCCAGTGGTAGGAGGGGGTAATACACACCTGGAAGGGGTAGATATGGAACCTATAGGGATGTAGCTCCCCCAGTGGTAGGAGGGGGTAATACACACCTGGAAGGGGTAGATATGGAACCCATAGGGAAGTAACGCCCCCAGTGGTAGGAGGGGGTAATACACACCTGGAAGGGGTAGATATGGAACCCATAGGGATGTAGCGCCCCCAGTGGTAGGATGGGGTAATACACTTGGAAGGGGTAGATATGGAACCCATAGGGATGTAGCGCCCCCAGTGGTAGGATGGGGTAATACACTTGGAAGGGGTAGATATGGAACCCATAGGGATGTAGTGCCCCCAGTGGTAATAGGGGGTAATACACACCTGGAAGGGGTAGATATAGAACCCATAGGGATGTAGCTCCCCCAGTGGTCGGAGGGGGTAATACACACCTGGAAGGGTTAGATATGGAACCCATAGGGATGTAGCGCCCCCAGTGGTAGGAGGGGGTAATACACACCTGGAAGGGGTAGATATGGAACCGATAGGGAAGTAGCGCCCCCAGTGGTAGGAGGGGGTAATACACACCTGGAAGGGGTAGATATGGAACCTATAGGGATGTAGCGCCCCCAGTGGTAGGATGGGGTAATACACACCTGGAAGGGGTAGATATGGAACCGATAGGGATGTAGCGCCCCCAGTGGTAGGATGGGGTAATACACACCTGGAAGGGGTAGATATGGAACCCATAGTGATGTAGCACCCCCAGTGGTAGGATGGGGTAATACACACCTGGAGGGGGTAGATATGGAACCCATAGGGATGTAGCGCCCCCAGTGGTAGGAGGGGTAATACACACCTGGAAGGGGTAGCTATGGAACCCACAGGGATGTAGCGCCCCCAGTGGTAGGAGGGGGGTAATACACACCTGGAAGGGGTAGATATGGAACCCATAGGGATGTAGCGCCCCCCAGTGGTGGGAGGGGGTAATACACACCTGGAAGGGGTAGATATGGAACCCATAGGGATGTAGCGCCCCCAGTGGTAGGATGGGGTAATACAATTGGAAGGGGTAGATATGGAACCCATAGGGATGTAGCTCCCCCAGTGGTAGGAGGGGGTAATACACACCTGGAAGGGGTAGATATGGAACCCATAGGGAAGTAGCGCCCCCAGTGGTAGGAGGGGGTAATACACACCTGGAAGGGGTAGATATGGAACCCATAGGGATGTAGCGCCCCCAGTGGTAGGATGGGTTAATACACTTGGAAGGGGTAGATATGGAACCCATAGGGATGTAGCGCCCCCAGTGGTAGGATGGGGTAATACACTTGGAAGGGGTAGATATGGAACCCATAGGGATGTAGTGCCCCCAGTGGTAATAGGGGGTACTACACACCTGGAAGGGGTAGATATAGAACCCATAGGGATGTAGCTCCCCCAGTGGTCGGAGGGGGTAATACACACCTGGAGGGGGTAGATATGGAACCCATAGGGATGTAGCGCCCCCAGCGGTAGGAGGGGGTAATACACACCTGGAAGGGGTAGATATAGAACCCATAGGGATGTAGCGCCCCCAGTGGTAGGAGGGGGTAATACACACCTGGAAGGGGTAGATATGGAGCCCATAGGGATGTAGCGCCCCCAGTGGTAGGATGGGGTAATACACACCTGGAAGGGGTAGATATGGAGCCCATAGGGATGTAGCGCCCCCAGTGGTAGGAGGGGGTAATACACACCTGGAAGGGGTAGATATGGAACCCATAGGGATGTAGCGCCCCCAGTGGTAGGAGGGGGTAATACACACCTGGAAGGGGTAGATATGGAACCCATAGGGATGTAGCGCCCCCAGTGGTAGGAGGGGTAATACACACCTGGAAGGGGTAGCTATGGAACCCATAGGGATGTAGCATCCCCCAGTGGTAGGAGGGGTAATACACACCTGGAAGGGGTAGCTATGGAACCCATAGGGATGTAGCGCCCCCAGTGGTAGGAGGGGTAATACACACCTGAAAGGGGTAGCTATGGAACCCATAGGGATGTAGCATCCCCCAGTGGTAGGAGGGGTAATACACACCTGGAAGGGGTAGCTATGGAACCCATAGGGATGTAGCATCCCCCAGTGGTAGGAGGGGGGTAATACACACCTGGAAGGGGTAGATATGAAACCCATAGGGATGTAGCGCCCCCAGTGGTAGGATGGGGTAATACACTTGGAAGGGGTAGATATGGAACCCATAGGGATGTAGCTCCCCCAGTGGTAGGAGGGGGTAATACACACCTGGAAGGGGTAGATATGGAACCCATAGGGAAGTAGCGCCCCCAGTGGTAGGAGGGGGTAATACACACCTGGAAGGGGTAGATATGGAACCCATAGGGAAGTAGCGCCCCCAGTGGTAGGATGGGGTAATACACACCTGGAAGGGGTAGATATGGAACCTATAGGGATGTAGCGCCCCCAGTGGTAGGATGGGGTAATACACACCTGGAAGGGGTAGATATGGAACCGATAGGGATGTAGCGCCCCCAGTGGTAGGATGGGGTAATACACACCTGGAAGGGGTAGATATGGAACCCATAGGGATGTAGCGCCCCCAGTGGTAGGATGGGGTAATACACACCTGGAAGGGGTAGATATGGAACCCATAGGGATGTAGCATCCCCAGTGGTAGGATGGGGTAATACACACCTGGAAGGGGTAGATATGGAACCCATAGGGATGTAGCGCCCCCAGTGGTAGGAGGGGGTAATACACACCTGGAAGGGGTAGATATGGAACCCATAGGGATGTAGCGCCCCCAGTGGTAGGAGGGGTAATACACACCTGGAAGGGGTAGCTATGGAACCCATAGGGATGTAGCATCCCCCAGTGGTAGGAGGGGTAATACACACCTGGAAGGGGTAGCTATGGAACCCATAGGGATGTAGCGCCCCCAGTGGTAGGAGGGGTAATACACACCTGAAAGGGGTAGCTATGGAACCCATAGGGATGTAGCATCCCCCAGTGGTAGGAGGGGTAATACACACCTGGAAGGGGTAGCTATGGAACCCATAGGGATGTAGCATCCCCCAGTGGTAGGAGGGGGTAATACACACCTGGAAGGGGTAGATATGAAACCCATAGGGATGTAGCGCCCCCAGTGGTAGGATGGGGTAATACACTTGGAAGGGGTAGATATGGAACCCATAGGGATGTAGCTCCCCCAGTGGTAGGAGGGGGTAATACACACCTGGAAGGGGTAGATATGGAACCCATAGGGAAGTAGCGCCCCCAGTGGTAGGAGGGGGTAATACACACCTGGAAGGGGTAGATATGGAACCCATAGGGAAGTAGCGCCCCCAGTGGTAGGATGGGGTAATACACACCTGGAAGGGGTAGATATGGAACCTATAGGGATGTAGCGCCCCCAGTGGTAGGATGGGGTAATACACACCTGGAAGGGGTAGATATGGAACCGATAGGGATGTAGCGCCCCCAGTGGTAGGATGGGGTAATACACACCTGGAAGGGGTAGATATGGAACCCATAGGGATGTAGCGCCCCCAGTGGTAGGATGGGGTAATACACACCTGGAAGGGGTAGATATGGAACCCATAGGGATGTAGCATCCCCAGTGGTAGGATGGGGTAATACACACCTGGAAGCAGTAGATATGGAAACCATAGGGATGTAGCGCCCCCAGTGGTAGGATGGGGTAATACACACCTGGAAGGGGTAGATATGGAACCTATAGGGATGTAGCGCCCCCAGTGGTAGGATGGGGTAATACACACCTGGAAGGGGTAGATATGGAACCGATAGGGATGTAGCGCCCCCAGTGGTAGGATGGGGTAATACACACCTGGAAGGGGTAGATATGGAACCCATAGGGATGTAGCGCCCCCAGTGGTAGGATGGGGTAATACACACCTGGAGGGGGTAGATATGGAACCCATAGGGATGTAGCGCCCCCAGTGGTAGGAGGGGTAATACACACCTGGAAGGGGTAGATATGGAACCCATAGGGATGTAGCGCCCCCCAGTGGTAGGAGGGGGTAATACACACCTGGAAAGGGTAGATATGGAACCCATAGGGATGTAGCGCCCCCAGTGGTAGGATGGGGTAATACACTTGGAAGGGGTAGATATGGAACCCATAGGGATGTAGCTCCCCCAGTGGTAGGAGGGGGTAATACACACCTGGAAGGGGTAGATATGGAACCCATAGGGAAGTAGCACCCCCAGTGGTAGGAGGGGGTAATACACACCTGGAAAGGGTAGATATGGAACCCATAGGGAAGTAGCGCCCCCAGTGGTAGGATGGGGTAATACACACCTGGAAGGGGTAGATATGGAACCTATAGGGATGTAGCGCCCCCAGTGGTAGGATGGGGTAATACACACCTGGAAGGGGTAGATATGGAGCCCATAGGGATGTAGCGCCCCCAGTGGTAGGAGGGGGTAATACACACCTGGAAGGGGTAGATATGGAACCGATAGGGATGTAGCGCCCCCAGTGGTAGGATGGGGTAATACACACCTGGAAGGGGTAGATATGGAACCCATAGGGATGTAGCGCCCCCAGTGGTAGGATGGGGTAATACACTTGGAAGGGGTAGATATGGAACCCATAGGGATGTAGCTCCCCCAGTGGTAGGAGGGGGTAATACACACCTGGAAGGGGTCGATATGGAACCCATAGGGAAGTAGCGCCCCCAGTGGTAGGAGGGGGTAATACACACCTGGAAGGGGTAGATATGGAACCCATAGGGAAGTAGCGCCCCCAGTGGTAGGAGGGGGTAATACACACCTGGAAGGGGTAGATATGGAACCCATAGGGATGTAGCGCCCCCAGTGGTAGGATGGGGTAATACACTTGGAAGGGGTAGATATGGAACCCATAGGGATGTAGCGCCCCCAGTGGTAGGATGGGGTAATACACTTGGAAGGGGTAGATATGGAACCCATAGGGATGTAGTGCCCCCAGTGGTCGGAGGGGGTAATACACACCTGGAAGGGGTAGATATGGAACCCATAGGGATGTAGTGCCCCCAGTGGTAATAGGGGGTAATACACACCTGGAAGGGGTAGATATAGAACCCATAGGGATGTAGCTCCCCCAGTGGTCGGAGGGGGTAATACACACCTGGAGGGGGTAGATATGGAACCCATAGGGATGTAGCGCCCCCAGCGGTAGGAGGGGGTAATACACACCTGGAAGGGGTAGATATAGAACCCATAGGGATGTAGCGCCCCCAGTGGTAGGAGGGGGTAATACACACCTGGAAGGGGTAGATATGGAGCCCATAGGGATGTAGCGCCCCCCAGTGGTAGGATGGGGTAATACACACCTGGAAGGGGTAGATATGGAGCCCATAGGGATGTAGCGCCCCCAGTGGTAGGAGGGGGTAATACACACCTGGAAGGGGTAGATATGGAACCCATAGGGATGTAGCGCCCCCAGTGGTAGGATGGGGTAATACACTTGGAAGGGGTAGATATGGAACCCATAGGGATGTAGCGCCCCCAGTGGTAGGATGGGGTAATACACTTGGAAGGGGTAGATATGGAACCCATAGGGATGTAGTGCCCCCAGTGGTAATAGGGGGTAATACACACCTGGAAGGGGTAGATATAGAACCCATAGGGATGTAGCTCCCCCAGTGGTAGGATGGGGTAATACACACCTGGAAGGGGTAGATATGGAACCCATAGGGATGTAGCTCCCCCAGTGGTAGGAGGGGGTAATACACACCTGGAAGGGGTAGATATGGAACCCATAGGGATGTAGCTCCCCCAGTGGTAGGAGGGGGTAATACACACCTGGAAGGGGTAGATATGGAACCTATAGGGATGTAGCTCCCCCAGTGGTAGGAGGGGGTAATACACACCTGGAAGGGGTAGATATGGAACCCATAGGGAAGTAGCGCCCCCAGTGGTAGGAGGGGGTAATACACACCTGGAAGGGGTAGATATGGAACCCATAGGGATGTAGCGCCCCCAGTGGTAGGATGGGGTAATACACTTGGAAGGGGTAGATATGGAACCCATAGGGATGTAGCGCCCCCAGTGGTAGGATGGGGTAATACACTTGGAAGGGGTAGATATGGAACCCATAGGGATGTAGTGCCCCCAGTGGTAATAGGGGGTAATACACACCTGGAAGGGGTAGATATAGAACCCATAGGGATGTAGCTCCCCCAGTGGTCGGAGGGGGTAATACACACCTGGAAGGGTTAGATATGGAACCCATAGGGATGTAGCGCCCCCAGTGGTAGGAGGGGGTAATACACACCTGGAAGGGGTAGATATGGAACCGATAGGGATGTAGCGCCCCCAGTGGTAGGAGGGGGTAATACACACCTGGAAGGGGTAGATATGGAACCCATAGGGATGTAGCTCCCCCAGTGGTAGGAGGGGGTAATACACACCTGGAAGGGTTAGATATGGAACCCATAGGGATGTAGCGTCCCCAGTGGTAGGAGGGGGTAATACACACCTGGAAGGGGTAGATATGGAACCCTTAGGGATGTAGCTCCCCCAGTGGTAGGAGGGGGTAATACACACCTGGAAGGGTTAGATATGGAACCCATAGGGATGTAGCGTCCCCAGTGGTAGGAGGGGGTAATACACACCTGGAAGGGTTAGATATGGAACCCATAGGGATGTAGCGTCCCCAGTGGTAGGAGGGGGTAATACACACCTGGAAGGGGTAGATATGGAACCCATAGGGATGTAGCGCCCCCAGTGGTAGGAGGGGGTAATACACACCTGGAAGGGGTAGATATGGAACCCATAGGGATGTAGCGCCCCCCAGTGGTAGGAGGGGGTAATACACACCTGGAAGGGGTAGATATAGAACCCATAGGGATGTAGCGCCCCCCCAGTGGTAGGAGGGGGTAATACACACCTGGAAGGGGTAGATATAGAACCCATAGGGATGTAGCGCCCCCTGCAGTCTCTCTCGGATCTCCACGTGTTCTTCTCCCATCTCCTCTCCATACAGGTCAGAAGGGGGCGTGGCGGAGGTGTGTAAGAGGAGGAGCGGGGATTCCCTCCTTAGGTGCCGCCCAGAGTCATATCCCGGCATCCTCCGCGTCAGCCGTTACAGCTCCGTCACCCAGGAAACGCAGGAAGAACGAGACCAATCAGGAGACAGCACCGAGGTCACTCGGCGCTACCGGGCCAATCAGGAGAGAGGACACGGTATAGGTAAACCCTGCGAAGCGAATCAGAAGAGAGGACGCTGGGGGAGGCCCGCCGGGTGAGAGGCCAATGAGATGAGAGAGCTCGGCACGCACAGACTGCTGGAACCAATCAGAGAGGGAAAACAAAGTGAGAGCAGCCAATCAGGGGAGAGCTGGGAGAGAAACACAGAGGGAGTGGGACGGGTGAGAGGTGCTCTGCCAGCCTCATCCTTGACTTCATCTTCATCCTCCTCCCTGATTTCATAATTTTTTATTATTCTCATCATCCTCTGTGAGTGGATCGTCTCCCCCTCCTTCCTCTCTCACATGGTGTCCCCTCTACAGGAATATTGGGGACACAGCCCCCCTCCCTGCCCCCCTGTGATCTGTTCTCCTCTGTCAGGTGACCGAAGGACACCATGAATTGGGACCGTCAGGTGGGCTCCGTCCTCACCGCCATGGACGACAACGTGGCCAAGATCAAGGTAGGAAGAACAATCGGCTCTATCCTGGGGGGTCCACTGCCCTCCCCCCCCTCCATCCCGGGGGTCCACCGCCCTCCATCCCGGGGGGTCCACCGCCCTCCCCCCTCCATCCTGGGGGGTCCACCGCCCTCCCCCCTCCATCCTGGGGGGTCCACCGCCTCCCCCTCCATCCTGGGGGGTCCACCGCCCCCCCCTCCATCCTGGGGGGTCCACCGCCCCCCCCTCCATCCTGGGGGGTCCACCGCCCTCCCCCCTCCATCCCGAGGGGTCCACCGCCCTCTCCCCCTCCTTCCTGGGGGGTTCACTTCCTCCATCCTGGGGGTCCACCGCCCTCCCTTCTCCATCATGGGAGTCCATAGCTGTACAGCTCCCCCCACTTTTTGCTCCTTTAGGGGGGTCCACAACTGTAACACCCCCTCCACCATGGAAGTCCAGGTTACACCCCTTCCCTGCCAGGGGTCCCTGGTTGATTTTATTTGCAGGGTTAATTTGTCTCTTCTTCCTCATTGCAGGACAGACTGTACAGCCGGGCGGAGCTAAATAAAGGTGAGTCCGGTGGGTGGGTGGGGCTGTGAATGGGGCTCATACTGTGAGTGGCGGCGGTGTCATTCTGTGTGAGCGGCTGTGGAGGAGACACAAGATGTGTATGAAGAGCCTCTCTGATACCGCTTCCACCTCCTTACCCGACTTCAGGGATAGGCCCAACCCACCACCCCCCTCATACAATGACCCCAGAACAGGAAGTGTAATCCACCACAGGGTCAGAGGTCACAGTAAGGACCCGGTTATTGTTGGAGGTTTGATGTCGGTTATTGTTGGAGAATTACTTCCGTTTTCAGCTCATTTTTCTTCTATTGCTGTCTACAGGAAATTATCACTTCGATTCACCACAGCTACTGCGACCTCTGTATGAGGACCCGCCCCCTAAACCCGCCTTTCCGTGTGTACCGCCCACATACAGCTTGGTGCCAGCGGTCTCCTCAGAAGACATGGTGACCCTGAGCAGCCAGCTGCTGTCCCAAGCCAAGGTACATGACTGACCCCCCTGTCATAAACTACATGCATGGGACATGGGAGGTTTGGTGGTATGAGGAGGTGTGGAAGGGGTTAGGGGTTGGGTGTGGGGTGGTCAGGAAGGGTTCGCTGGGGGGAGGTCGGGAAGGGTTGGGTGTGGAGAGGTCAGAAATGGTTAGGGGTCAGGAAGGGTTGGGTGTGGGGAGGTCGGGAAAAGTTGGGTCTGGGGAGGGCGGGAAGGGTTGGCTGTGGGGAGGTTGGGAAGGGTTGGCTGTGGGGAGGTTGGGAAGGGTTGGCTGTGGGGAGGTTGGGAAGGGTTGGCTGTGGGGAGGTTGGCTGTGGGGAGGGCGGGAAGGGTTGGCTGTGGGGAGGTTGGCTGTGGGGAGGTTGGCTGTGGGGAGGGCGGGAAGGGTTGGCTTTGGGAAGGGTTGGGGATCAGGAAGGGTTGGCTGTGGGGAGGTCGGGAAGGGTTGGCTGTGGGGAGGGTTGGGGATCAGGAAGGGTTGGCTGTGGGGAGGTCGGGAAGGGTGGGAAGGGTTGGGTGTGGGGAGGGCGGGAAGGGTTGGGTCTGGGGAGGTCGGGAAGGGTTGGGTGTGGGGAGGTCGGGAAGGGTTGGGTGTGGGGAGGTCGGGAAAAGTTGGGTCTGGGGAGGGCGGGAAGGGTTGGCTGTGGGGAGGTTGGCTGTGGGGAGGTTGGGAAGGGTTGGCTGTGGGGAGGGTGGGAAGGGTTGGCTGTGGGGAGGTTGGCTGTGGGGAGGGTGGGAAGGGTTGGCTGTGGGGAGGTTGGCTGTGGGGAGGGCGGGAAGGGTTGGCTTTGGGAAGGGTTGGGGATCAGGAAGGGTTGGCTGTGGGGAGGGCGGGAAGGGTTGGCTGTGGGGAGGGTTGGGGATCAGGAAGGGTTGGCTGTGGGGAGGTCGGGAAGGGTGGGAAGGGTTGGGTGTGGGGAGGTCGGGAAGGGTTGGGTCTGGGGAGGGCGGGAAGGGTTGGGTCTGGGGAGGGCGGGAAGGGTTGGGTGTGGGAAGAGTTGGCTGTGGGGAGGTTGGGAAGGGTTGGCTGTGGGGAGGGCGGGAAGGGTTGGCTGTGGGGAGGGTTGGGGATCAGGAAGGGTTGGCTGTGGGGAGGTCGGGAAGGGTGGGAAGGGTTGGGTGTGGGGAGGGCGGGAAGGGTTGGGTCTGGGGAGGGCGGGAAGGGTTGGGTCTGGGGAGGGCGGGAAGGGTTGGGTGTGGGAAGAGTTGGCTGTGGGGAGGTTGGGAAGGGTTGGCTGTGGGGAGGGCGGGAAGGGTTGGCTTTGGGAAGGGTTGGGTGTGGGGAGCGTGGGAAGGATTAGTGGTGGGGAAGTCAGGAGGGTTAGAAGTGGCTGAGGTTTCCTAAAGTAGGTTGTTTCTCAGTTCAAGCCTTCATTATAGTCCTTCTCTCCCCCAGATGATCACCTCCCTGCACCAGGCTATCGGACGTCTAGAACGAGACCGCGACCACCATGTGCAGAGGATACAGAGCCTGGAAGGTGAGAGGTCGGGATCTGTGCTGTGATTGGTGTATTTCAGAGAAAGTCATAATGTGTAAGGAGCCATAGCATTGATGGCAACCAATCGGGGTTCAGCCTTCAAATGCGGTCATGTGCAGATCCTCATTGGCCAGCCTGATATATGAGATGTGCGGCACTTAAAGGCAGAAGGCGCATTCTATGCATTAAGTTCCACACAATTTTTCAGCTTTACATTAGTAGCATTCTAGCAATCGAATCCTCGTCCAATGGAAATAGTTTTTATTTATTTTTTTCCTAAGGGTTACCCGTGTAGGAGAGTTTTCAATGGCGTTTCCGGTCTCTGCCACCGGCGGATATGTTCGTCATATCTGGCGGCACACTGTTTCCTGGGAGCTACGTGTCATAATTCCCAGGAGTCGGTGTGGACGGCCGCCGCTCGTTCTCACGATATTCCGAAACCGGAATTGACGCGATGACCCCAGTAATTATCTTGGTTACCATCATAACGGGGCGGGCACTTCCGACGACGACGCCCGTTGTGATGGCAACGTTGGAAGTGTACGGCGCTGCGAGCCGTACATACTGCGCGAGAACGGGCGGTGCATGCTGGTCACTCAGCTGCACCGAAACCCGGTAGATAGTCCTTGTGGGCTTCACATGCCCACAAGCAAAATGGAACATGCCAGGGACAGAAGATTCTAAGATCTCTGATGATCGGATATCGTCAATCGAGCGAAGATCGAAGCACAATACGTGAGTCTTTTAACTAATAGTATTGTAAAAACTATATTTAAAAAATAAAAAAATAAAATATTTAGTAGCAACTCCGCTTTAAGATAAAAAGCCTTCTGTGTGTAGCAGCCCCCCTAATACTTACCTGAGCCCCCTCTCTGTCCAGTGATGTCTACAAGTCCCTTGGCCGTCTGGGACTCTCCCTGTTGATTGTCTAAGACACAGCAGCGGCGCCATTGGCTCCCGCGGCTGTCAGTCAGTTAGCCAATCAGGAGAGAGAGGGGGAGGGGCCAGGAGCAGCGAAGAGGGACCCGAGAAGAGAAGGATCGGGGCCACTCTGTGCAAATCCATTACAGAGCCGGTAAGTATAACATGTTTTTTATTTAACCACTTCAGCCCCGGACCATTTGGCTGGCCAAAGACCGGAGCACTTTTTGCGATTCGGCACTGCGTCGCTTTAACTGACAATTGCGCGGTCGTGCGACGTGGCTCCCAAACAAAAGTGACGTCCTGACTGCGACATTATGGCGGACACATCGGACACTTTTGGCGCTATTTTGGGACCATTGTCATTTACACAGCGATCAATGCTCTAAAAATGCACTGATTACTGTGTAAATGACACTGGCAGTGAAGGGGTTAAGTGTGTCCTAGGGAGTGATTCTAACTGGGGGACGTGGCTACGAGTGACACGTCACTGATCGCTGTTCCCGATTACAGGGAGCTGTGATCAGTGTCCTGTCACTAGGAAGACTGGGGAAATGCCTTGTTTACATCAGCATCTCCCCGTTCTTCCTCTCCGTGAGACGATCGCGGGACTCCCGACGGACATCGAGTCCACGGTCACACTCGCAGAGCTTGTGGCGCACGCGCGCCCGCAACTCCGGGCCTTAAAGGGGACGTATATTTACGTCGATCTGCCCAGCCGTGCCATTCTGCCGACGTATATAGTCGTGCTGCGGTCGGCAAGGGGTTAAAAAAAAAAAAACGAGACTTTCCAATCACTTTAATCTCAGTTTATCGTATTGGCACCAATATTTAGTATGCTCATAATATTAATCTCTAGATCTCTTGGCCTTCCACTAATGCTCACCTCTAGGACTTCTCCAGATCCTCTCCCATCCTCTGGAACTCCTCACCCTAATCTGTCCGACTATCTCCTTCTCTGTCCACCTCTTAGGTGATCCCTAAAAAAAACTTCTTCTCTCTTCATCCCTCCTCCTCCACCTAACAATCTGCTCATCCTCTCACCGCTATTAGCCTTTTGTTCCCCTTGCCCCTCCCTATTAGACTGGTAACGCTTTCGGCCCCTTTCACGCTTGTGCCACTCAGCAAAGTCACATGACAAGTCGTACCCCATGATTTCCAATGAGTACCGTTCATATCTGTGCGACTTCAAGTCAGTCCCTGTACTACTTTGGTGCGAGTCGAGGTCTATAGACCAAGTTTACACAAAGCATTCCCCGAAATTGTAGCAAAACCGTGCGACTTTGAAGGGTCGGTAGTGTGAAAGGGGTCTAAAGGAGCAGAACCCTCATAACCCTCTTGTAATGAATTATATTGCCACTGCGCTGTCTCCCTTCATAATGTAAAGCACCGAACACACTGTGGACTAGGGCCGAAACAACTAATCGATTAATCGACAACTAATCGATTATGAAATTAATCGATTACAATTTTCATAATCGATTAATCGGCCAGTAACATAATGAGGTTAAAAATAAACTAAAATTAACCCTTTATAGTACAAAAAAGAGCAAATTACTACTGTAAATATTACTTTCACTGTCCCACAGTAAAAAATGAACCCCTTACAGTAGCGATTATTTGCTCTTTTTGTACTAATTTTAGTTTTTTTAACCTCATTATGTTACTAAACATCTCAGGCCCGGGTCACTCCTCTGTGTTTTTTGGTGCTTTTTGCAGAAACACAATACAGTTCATTTACATGGTTTCCTATGGGACACGTTCATATCCATGATTTTTTCAGCTGCTGTGTATTTGGAAAGGGCAAGGACTTTTTTTAACGCAAAACGGTGCTATTTTAGTTTTTTGGTTTAATATACTTCAATGGAGAAGCTGCAGAAAAGCATGTAATGTGTTTTTGTGGCAATTTGTGTTTTGTAATCTGCCCAACAACAAATTGGCCCAAAAAAATTTTAAAATGTAAAAAATTACCTTTTTTTTTTTTTACGGTTATTAACCGATTAGTCGATTAATCGAAACAATAATCGGCCAACTAATCGATTATGAAAGTAATCGTTAGTTGCAGCCCTACTGTGGACACTATATAAACCCTGTATAAGAATTTAGTAACAGTGGAAAGAGATCCAGTGGAAGTCGGGGACCCCTCCAGTCCATCGGTTACCTGCCCCCCACCAACTCACCATTTCATGTATTTTGCAGAGGAGGTGCGGCGGCTGGCCGCTGTGCGGGGAGACGTGACGGAGTCGCTACTGGACAGGCGGGTGGAAGGGCTGAGACAGGAGATGTCGTGTGAACTGCGCCACCTACAGGACATAGTGAGAGAGACGCCGCGGGTCGCCAGCCCATCCCTGCGATCCACAAGCAACATCCTACAGGAGGTCAATGAGAAGTAAGTCCGGAACTCTCATCAGTGGGATGTCAGAGCTTTGCTTTTTCTTTTGCTCCTTCTTTTTTTTTTTTTTTTTCCCCCTCCTTTTTTTTTTTTTTTCTTTTTTTTCTTTCTCTTCTTCTGGTTTCTATTTCTGTTACTTTTTCTCTTTTTTTTTTTTTAATTTTTTTTTTTTTCCTGTCTCTCTCTTTCTCTCTCGCATGCTCTTCTTCTTCGTCCTCGTCCTCGTCCTCGTCCTCGTCCTCGTCCTCGTCCTTTGTCCTTCTTCTCCTCCCAAGGTGCTTTGTTTTGTTTTATTTCCTCTATAAAGTAAAGGCGCCTGTCCGTGTTGCCCACACTGACCAACCACAAACTCTCATCTAAATTTTCGAAGGGACGTCCCTTCCCTCCCGCTTTCCCCCGGTGGTGTCTGCCTTCCTTCCTTTTCCCTTTCTTTATTACGGCATTCTTGTGTTTTGCAGTAAGCGGCTCCTTTGGAAGGAATATGAGAGTCTGCGCAGAGACACCGACTATCTGCACCAGAGATTACGTGAGTGCCATGTGATGAGACTCTTGTGCAGGATGTAGCTGGTTGGTTCTCTTTATCAGCTGTCTCTTCTATTGGTTCTCCTTATCAGCTGTGTCTTCTATTGGTTCTCCTTTTAAGCTGTCTCTTCTATTGGTTCTCCTTATCAGCTGTCTCTTCTATTGGTTCTCCTTTTAAGCTGTCTCTTCTATTGGTTCTCTTTATCAGCTGTCTCTTCTATGGTTCTCTTTATCAGCTGTCTCTTCTATGGTTCTCTTTATCAGCTGTCTCTTCTATTGGTTGTCTTTATCAGCTGTCTCTTCTATGGTTCTCTTTATCAGCTGTCTCTTCTATTGGTTCTCCTTTTAAGCTGTCTCTTCTATTGGTTCTCTTTATCAGCTGTCTCTTCTATGGTTCTCTTTATCAGCTGTCTCTTCTATGGTTCTCTTTATCAGCTGTCTCTTCTATTGGTTGTCTTTATCAGCTGTCTCTTCTATTGGTTCTCCCACCAGGGCGGCAAGAGGACGACATTCTGCGGCAGATTTCAGATGGACAAGAGCTGAAAAGAGCGCAAGAAAGGAACGCCTGTGTGAGTGGAGTGCCGCATTGTGGGGGAAGTTCACCAACATTTTTGGTGTGAAATTAAAGTGTTTCTATAGGAAAGAACAAAAATATAATCTAGTACAGCTTGCCAGTCCTTCGATGTGGTGGCTGCATTAGTTTTCTTTATTCAGACTTCTTTTCCTTTATTTTGACTTGGTGATCCTGCCAGTAACACACTTCCTGTCCTAAAGTGACAACTTTCATTTACTGCACTGTATGGAGTCACACTAGGCTGCTCTCCTGATTGTGACTACAATCACCTCCTCACATCTGCTGGGTCAGGCAAAAGGGGGTTAATTAGTGTATTCCGTCAGCAAACAACTGTGAGATGCTTGAGACCGACCGAAATCATTGCTGGTTATATTGTAACATTTAAGCTGCACATCTCCTCCTTTTTTATTTCCTTTTGCAATAAACTTTATTAATATCAGACAAGTGTGCAAAAAAAAAAAAAAAATCAATCGGGGTCACGTGCCCCTGACTCATTTGACTCACAACTTGGGTGTAAGACCAAACTGTGGGCGAAAAATTATACGTCTAATTATACGTTAAAGTTTATTGTAAAATGTAAAAAACTGATCCCAGAAAGACGAGCACCCGGTCCCTCCCATTTGTCAATATTTTGTTGTAATCTGAGTACATCTGTGCTGGAAAATCTCCAATAATAATTGGTCTTTGTGTTGCGCAGGCTCTGGAGGGGTTACTGAGCACCCATCAGATGCAGACGCAGGAGCTGAGCAGAACGCGGACGGACAGTCAGAGCGTACAGAGAGATCTACTGCAGATCAGGTAGCTGTGTAGAATCATCCTTCCCTGTGTAGAGGGGAAAGTTCTTTTCACTTCAAAAATTAAATTGTAACTCTATTCAATATATTGGACTATGCATTAGTAGTGCGGGCAGGTGGAGTTTTTTCATCCTCCTTTTAAATCAGGTGCCCCCATCAGAGTCCCTCCGCCCATCAGGTGCCCCCATCAGAGTCCCTCCGCCCATCAGGTGCCCCCATCATAGTCCCTCCTTGCATCAGGTGTCCCCATATATATCAGCTACCCCATCACAGTGTCCCCTGTGTACTCGCAGCTCTCCTGGAATGAAGGCAGCGTCTCCTTCCTCTCTCCAGTCATGTGATAAGTCACATGACAATGGGAGAGAGGAAGGACAGTCTGCCTTCACTTCTCAGTGCCGCGCTGAGACTGAGATGAGTTCTCAGTGTCAGTTGTCTATCGCCCCCTGCAGGCTGGAGGGAGGAGAAAGCCTAATCCTCCCTCCAGAAAGTGTCAACAGCTGCTCCTTGTGACAAGCATAAAATTGAGATCACTCCCGTCAGTGAGGAGCGGCACCAGGAGTGCACCCCCCCCCCCCCCAAACACAACCCACTTGGCCCCGCCCTTGTACCAGCCCTGGGTGGAGGTTTCAATAGCAAATGAGATGAGTTTGTAGCTTTTGTTCTCTGCATCAGAAATAAAAATGGTGATTACGAAAGCCGGGGATTTCATGATTTCCTGGTCTGTCTGCAGGTCAGCGATTGGAGATCTGAAGGAAGAGGTGAGAATTCTGGAAGGAAAAGTCTCGGTGAGACCCGCCAAGGCAGACCGAGCGGGTGAGTGCAATACTGAAATCACCGTTCACAATGCGGCACATTTCCATCATGTAGGGTCCCCCCCTCCCCAGACTTGGGAATGTCTGTAACAGAAGGTTGGGGGGGGGTCAGATAGAAATATACATGAAAAAAATGCCTTTTAAAGGGTGAAATCTGGAGGGCGGAGTCACCTCCTGGCGGTGAAATCTGGAGGGCGGAGTCTCTGCCTTTCTTCTTTAACCACTTGCCTACCGCCGGCTGTCATATGACGGCTGGACGGTGCCGCTCTTGTTCTGGGTGGGCGTCATATGACATCCTCGCCTTCCAGGCCCACTAGGGGGCGCGCGCGCACTCCCGCCACGTCGCTGGGGACCCGACGCGCGTGCCCGGCGGCTGTGATGTCCGCCGGGCTCCCGCGATCTGCGTGTGTAAACACAGAGATCCACATCCTGTCAAAGGAGAGGAGACCGATGGTGTATTCCTTGTACAGAGGAACACAGATCGGTCTCCTCCCCTTGTGAGTCCCCTCCCCCCTACAGTTAGAATCACTCCCTAGGGAACACATTTAACCCCTTGATCGCCCCCTAGTGTTAACCCCTTCCCTGCCAGTCTAATTTATAAAGTAATCGATGCACTTTTATAGCAGGGATTGCTGTATAAATGTGAATGGTCCCAAAATAGTGTCTGATGTGTCCGCCGCAATGTCGCAGTCACAATAAAAATCGCAGATCGCCGCCATTACTAAAAAAAATAAATAATAATAATTAAAATGCTATAAATCTATCCCCTATTTTGTAGACGCTATAACTTTTGCGCAAATCAATCAAACGCTTATTGCAAGTTTTTTTTACCAAAAATATGTAGAAGAATACGTATCGGACTAAACTAAACTAAAAATAAAATAAAAAATAACCTCTGCGTTGTCGGTGCTTCCCTCATTCATTGCAGAGATTCGAAACCCCGCCCACTTCAGCGTCATTTATTGCAATGAGGAAGTCCCCACCCACGTCAGCATTGTCGGCGATTCCCCCAATTAAGATCGAAACCCACCTCAGCGTTGTTGACACTTTCCTCTTTCAGTGTAATGATCCAAGTCCCCGCCTTCCTTGGTGGCATTTCACTTCCCTCGTTTATTGCAATGATTCAGGTTCCTGCCCACCTCGTGGTATCGCCACTTTCCATATTCATTGCAGTAATTAAAGTCCCCGCTTATCTCAGCGTTGTCAGCGCTTCCTCATTCATCGCAACAATGCAATTCCTCTCCAGTTCCGGCATTGTTGGAGCATTCTGCATTTCAAGTCCCCGCCCACCTCAGCGTTGTCGGGTCTTCCCTCATTCATTGCTATGATCCAAGTCCCCGCCCACCTCAGCGTTTGTCGGGTCTTCCCTCATTCATTGCTATGATCCAAGTCCCCGCCCACCTCAGCGTTTGTCGGGTCTTCCCTCATTCATTGCAATGATCCAAGTCCCCGCCCACCTCAGCATTGTTGGCTCTTCCCTCCATTCATTGCAATGATCCAAGTCCCCGCCCACCTCAGCGTTGTTGGCTCTTCCCTCCATTCATTGCAATGATTTTTCGGCTCCTCCCTGTCTTTGTGTCCGAGTTGAAGGTATTTCCACAATGATTAGGAATCTATTTCACAAAAGTGACAGCCGCTTCTGAAGTGCCATGAGGCTGCTGGTTGTATTGTGCATTCCCTTCTACATTCATGTCTTAGATACATGACATCAGGATGGGGAGGAGCCAGACAGCTAAATTATACACTGAAAACAGAAATGTATCCAATAATAATTTCATGCAGATGATGCCCTCCTGCATACCTACAGCGCTACCCCACATCCCTGCAGGTACAGCATTGGGGCTGATGTGAGGTCTGCAGTGCATGCATTGGAGCCGATGTGAGGTCTGCAGTGCATGCATTGGGGCTGATGTGAGGTCTGCAGTGCATGCATTGGGGCTGATGTGAGGTCTGCAGTGCATGCATTGGGGCTGATGTGAGGTCTGATGTGCATGCATTGGGGCTGATGCGAGGTCTGATATGCATGCATTGGAGCTGATGTGAGGTCTGCAGTGCATGCATTGGGGCTGATGTGAGGTCTGCAGTGCATGCATTGGGGCTGATGTGAGGTATGCATTGGGGCTGATGTGAGGTCTGCAGTGCATGCATTGGGGCTGATGTGAGGTCTGCAGTGCATGCATTGGAGCCGATGTGAGGTCTGCAGTGCATGCATTGGGGCTGATGTGAGGTCTGCAGTGCATGCATTGGGGCTGATGTGAGGTCTGATGTGCATGCATTGGAGCCGATGTGAGGTCTGCAGTGCATGCATTGGGGCTGATGTGAGGTCTGCAGTGCATGCATTGGGGCTGATGTGAGGTCTGCAGTGCATGCATTGGAGCTGATGTGAGGTCTGATGTGCATGCATTGGAGCTGATGTGAGGTCTGCAGTGCATGCATTGGGGCTGATGTGAGGTCTGCAGTGCATGCATTGGGGCTGATGTGAGGTCTGATGTGCATGCATTGGGGCTGATGTGAGGTCTGCAGTGCATGCATTGGAGCTGATGTGAGGTCTGCAGTGCATGCATTGGGGCTGATGTGAGGTCTGCAGTGCATGCATTGGGGCTGATGTGAGGTCTGCAGTGCATGCATTGGAGCTGATGTGAGGTCTGCAGTGCATGCATCAGGGCTGATGTGAGGTCTGCAGTGCATGCATTGGGGCTGAACATGTTTTGTGTACGAGTTTATCACTTTTTGCACTGATAGATAACTCGCCCCTGTCAGTACATCTATGAGTGCAAAAATTGAAACAAAATAAGACTACAGCATGCGATCATTCATCGGCACGTCGGTTGTCTGATGTTGGTGAACGTGAGACTGTAATGTGGAGAAGGTTGCTGACCCGTGTGCTCCAAACTGATATCAGAGGGGAATGCGGAGATGATGGATGAAGAACCAGTTCAAAGTTCTGATAATACCCGGACCGGAATTCTTCCCATGTCAGTAATACACAAAACTCTCTGTATATGGAGATCTAGTGGTTAGCAGAGATTAGACGGCCATTGGAATGTGATATCTCTGTATTCTCCTATATACTGATATTATGTTACCATATCCATATCTACTATGTGACTCTTCTACCGCTATCTCAGGCACTTTGTACCGATTACCTTTAAACCTTCAATAGATACAAACTGAACTAAAGCTGAAGTTTAGTGAAACTACTTTTTTTTTCTTTTTTCTTAATTATATATTTGTTCATTTCTTGTTTATTTATGGAACGCTTCACAAATTTGCATGTCGTCATTGCGCAGAAGCCATGCTAATCTTCTCTGTATTGTTCCAAATCTAGTGTATGTGCTTCTGAAGCAAGCACTTTTTTTTTTTTTTTTTTTTTAATCGGCACCAAGGACAGTACTTACAATGAATAAAAAGTGTCCCATGTGCGGGGGTGGGTGCCGTGTCCAATCTAAAACTTCACTCCTGTCCTTTCCTCCCCCGTACACCACAGAAGCCGATCTATTTTGTCCCACAATAAAAGCACCCTAAAAATGGAAGAGGTGGACCAATCGTCTCTACACAGACATCATCAGGGGAAAGAGGCCTCTTTTCCCCTGAAGATGTCTGTGTGGAGATGAAATGCATTGGGCAGGGCTTGCTTCGTGACGTCTTTTATCTCCCAAATAGGAGTGTAATTTACAACTACTACACCATGAGGTTTGCCTTATGTTCTCTATGCTCTGTGTGACCTTTTTATGTATGGATCACCAGGGAGTCTGAGGATATCATAACTGCATGGCAGCCAGGCACAATTGATCCAAATCATCTGGTAAGGAGTGTTTGGGCATGGGTGGAACATTGTGAAGCGCGCATCATTTTGCAGTGTTGATGTGGGCACATTGGGCCTTCCACAAGATTTGATGTTTTTTGTTTATAACAATATTTATTTCACCCTTTTTAAGTGGGACTTGCACCATTATTTGTTTGCATCGCATGCATTGGGGTTGATTTACTAAAAGGCAAAGAGACTGAGCACTTTGCAAGGACCATTTGCTCCAGAGCTTAGTAAAGGAGGAGGAACATTTTCCCGTGGGATTTTAAAGCAGCAAAGAGGAATCAATGGTAGATAAAATGTAAATTTTTTCTACCATTGATTCCTCTTTGCTGCTTTAAAATCCCACGGGAAAATTTTATTTTTGTGTTCTAATATTCAAATCGGGATGTGCAGCCCTCTCTCACCCCTATATGTGTCAATCCATGTTAGAGTAAAGGAGGAGGATCTCTGCTGACTTCCATCATTCAATCCAAATTTCCTTGCACGTAATTCATATAATTTTACTAATCTCTGGAGAAAATGCCCTTGCAGAGTGTGCAGTCTATTTGCCTTTAGTAAAACAATAATTTACTTCCATATTTCTAATGTTTCATGAATTTTGGGTAGTTGTTGTTTTGTATTTTTTTTTTATATATATATATATATATATATATATATATATAAATTTATGTGAAGTGGACAAAAAAGGAACGACTGCACTCCCAATCCAATACATTTATTGCAGGAGATCATAAAAACAAATACATGAGTATATGGCAAAAATGCGACGCGTTTCACACGGCTAGCGTGCTTCGTCAGTGAAGCACGCTAGCCTTGTGAAATGCGTCACCATTTGTCTGCCTTTTTGCCATATACTCATGTATTTTATTTCAGGAGATCATAAAAACAATGTATTGCATTGGATTGGGAGTGCAGTCGTTCCTTTTTTTGTCCACTTCATATAAATATTATATATATATATATATATATATAAAAAAAAAAAAATACCCCAAATTCACGAAACATTAGAAATATAGAAGTAAATTATGACAAATATATCCATAAGTGAAATCACTTTAGCATCACTAAATCTGACTTTGATATGTATCTTCCTTTTGTATATGTAGCATAACAGAGGGGGCATAGAAAAGAACCCCCCCCCCCTCTAAAATATTCACATTTTGTTGCTTTGCAGCCTGAAATGAAGACAGACACAGGTTTTGTTTTATCCTATGTTACATGGATATGGTAAAAGTTGGTAGAGAATTTCTTCTCTTGTGTACAGAACATCGGACAATAAAGGAAATAAGAACCCCCCCCCCCCCTGTTGTCTCATACAGTGACATCATCTCTCTGCTTGTCTGCAGGACCGCCCAGATCTGCCAGGAAGCCAATCAGCAAATCGCCATCGCTGTCCTCGCTGGAAGATGCCCAATCACAGCTCAGCCTGGCTGACATCAGCTCTGAGGACACGTCCTGCAGTCTCAGTGTTCCCGCAGTCTCTAGAGGTATCTGCTTAGCCCTATAACTGTATGAATGAGACCCAGAGTTGTCCATCACCTCCTCCTGAATCTCCCAGCTCTGCTTTTGTTTCTGTTCACTCCCCTGCAAAGAAAAGACTGAGGCTTTGTTCACACTGGCCCATCGTCTGAATGGCGATCCGCAGTGGATCGCCTTATAGCGTGCGCCACATTTTGCCCCAAGTGTAACGCAAACCATTACCGCCCCAGCATGTGAAGAGCCCCCCGCTGGCTGTATTATAGACTTGAGGTTGGCAGCCAGGGGGCAGTAAAACCGCATTGTAATCTTACATCTATTTTTACTGGAACACTTCCACTCAATGTTATCGAGAGGGGGAGGTGTTGTGTAGTCCTTTCCTAGACTGACAACTACTTCCTTAGCCCTGGATCGGAGTATTCGAGCGGCCGGGAGTCATGTGACCGGCCTGAAGATACATCACCAAAAATGTATTTAGAGGCTTTATTTCTAACAAACAATTACACTCTGCAGGATGGAAGCTTAAAATAGGGAGGATGGTGGGATGGGGGGGACGGAGGAAACGCTGGCAGTGAAACATAATGTAACCTTTTAAAGGTTTTGCCTTCTATGCAGTAAGGTGAAAAACCTTATGTAGTGCTCCAACCCCCCCCCCCCCCCCTCCCCTGGCCCGGGGACCCCTCGGAAAGACTTTGTTCCCGAGGTCAGCCGAGCTGTCCTCGGCCTTTCCGTGCATTTCTGAACGGCGCAGATCGGCTCCGGCGCCCCTCTTCACCTCAGGCCCAACGCAGAACTGCACACCGCTTTGGCCTGAATCCTGCTAGTTTTGGGAGACAACTCTCGAAAAACGGGGTTATGATTTTTTAAAATACAGTTCTCGTATTGCGAAACGCTCGTTAACCGCTTTACTCGAGGTTCCACTGTATGACGTTTGTTATTTAAAAAAATAAATTAAAATATGTACCCGTTGCCATGGAGACAGCTCGGTGGGCAGTACACTGTCACTTTTGTAATCGCCGATTATCCTGTTTTGTGCCTGCAGGGTCCCGGGATAAATCCAGCAGCGGCCGGAAAACGCACAGCGACCTCAGCAATAGTAATCCCAGCGATGACGACCTGGATGACCTTTCCGACAGCCCGCCGGAGCTGAATTTCAGTGACTTGTGACGCCCCCCCCCCCCCCGCCTGGGAGGAGGAAGTAAATCATTTGATTAAACAATGCAGGACTGCTCGTTGGAAGGAGGACACTGGCTGACTTTTACAGGAGTTCGTGAGTGGAGGAGGAGGAGGGGGTGGTCTAAAGCAGTGATCCTCAGCCACCCCCCCCCCAACAGGCCATGTTTGCAGGATTTCCTTTATCTTGCACAGGTGCTTTAAATCGGAGTCTATGGCTTGGTATGGTGGACAGCTATTTTATCTAATAAGAGAAATTCCCAAAACATGGCCTGTTGGGGATACTGGAGGACGGGGATGAGAACCACTGATCTAAAGCAAACCTGTCACTGCAGAAGACAACCAACGCCAAAGTATATTTTCGTTTTTTTTTTTTTTTTTTTTTATTTATTTAATCTTTAGTGATTCCCTTTAGAAATAAAAATCCTCAGGGCAGGACATGTGAAGATAAAAAAAAAAAAAAAATGCACTGCAATATTAGCCATCAATCTGGAACTTCTACCTGCAGTACTTCCTTTCTTCCACTAGATGTCTCCAGCGACAATTTTGAAAAAAAGGCAATATTTTTTACTATAATAAATATCCCAAATAAAAAAAAAACAAAAAAAAAAACACAAATTTCTTCCTCAGTTGAGGCCGATTTGTATTCTACATATTTTTGGTTAAAAAAAAAAAAAAAAAAATCCCAATAAGTGTATATTGATTGGTTTGCACAAAAATTATAGTGTCTACAAAAGAGGGGATAGATTTATGGCATTTTTATTATAATATATATTTTTTTAACTAGTAATGGTGGTGCTTTTTAGTGGGATTGCGGTGGACAGATTGGACACTTTTTTTTTTTGGGAGGACCAGTACAGTGATCAGTGCTAAAAATATGCACTATCACTGTACTAATGACACTGGCAGGGAAGGGGGTTAACACTAGGGGGCGATCAAGGGGTTAAATGTGTTCCCTGGGAGGTGTTTCTAACTGTGTGGGCTGACTGGAGGAGAGAGATCGCTGTTCCTAATCACTAGGAACAGACGATCAAACTGTACACCCCCGACAGAATGGGGGTCTGTTTATTTACACTGACCGATCCCCGTTCTGCCTCTCGCTGGAGCGGTGACCATAGAGTGAACCAGACCCGCTGGTTGGCTCCACCCACTAGCAAATGGGCACGCCCACAGGTCCCTGTGTACACGCCCGAAGTACAATAGCGGCGATTCGCGCACCCGAGCCAACCTGCTTACACTACAATTGCGGCGGCTGGTCGGCAAGCGGTTAACCGTTTAAGCCAAGTTGGAGGACTTCCTGAGCGATCGGAATGTGCGTTTTCTTTAGTGACAGGTTTGCTTGAACACCTCCATGGGATCTCCCCTGGCGATGAATCCTCTCTTGGCCCAAGAGCTTGCTTGTAACACGAGGATCTACGATGTGCTAAAGTGGAGCTCCAACCAAATCTGATTGTTCGTTTCTGAATGGGGAAGAGAAAGGTAAACACCCTCAGCCTTGTTACTATTGCAGTGTCTGCTTTAGAGAGATTTCCCCTTTTCTGTTGAAGTGATCTCTGTCTCCGGAACAGGAAGTGATGGGAAATCTCCCCAGCAGAAAGATGACATCCAATAAAAACCTTCCCTGCAATCTCTGGCCCGGGGACAGGAAGTGATAGGAAATCTCCCCGCATGGATGTGACGCCCAATAAAACCTCTGTTAGCTCTGTCCTGGGACAGGAAGTGACTGGAAGTCTCCTTAGCAGGGATATGATATCCAATAAAACTTTCCCTGTGATCTCTTGTCCCGGGGACAGGAAGTGATGGGAAATCTCCCCAGCAAAGAGATGACAGCCAATAAAACCTCTGTGATCTCTGTCCTAGGAACAGGAAGTGATAGGAAAATCTCCCCACATCGGATGTGACACCCAATAAAACCTCCATGATCTCTATCCCGGGACAAGAATTAAGTGGAAATCTCCCTAGCAGAGATGACATCCTGTAAAACCTTCCCTGTGATCTCTGTCCTGAGAACAGGAAGCTAGAAGAAATCTTCCCAGGAGAGAGAGAGAGGACATCCAATAAAACCTCTGTGATCTCTGTCCCGGGACAGGAAGTGACTGGAAGTCTCCTTAGCAGGGATATGATATCCAATAAAACTTTCCCTGTGATCTCTTGTCCCGGGGACAGGAAGTGATGGGAAATCTCCCCATCAGGAATATGACATCCAGAAACACGTTCCCTGCTTCCTCCAGGACTAAACCATTTTGTTTTTACCTGGAGTCCTCCTTTAATCACACACACAGGTGGTTGCAGGAGACCCAACGGACTTCCTGAAGCTGTATATGGAAGGGACCAAAGCCACAGGACTTCAGCCGTGATTGGAAGGGACTTCAGCCGTTGGGGGAATTTCCCCCCTTTCACTATTCATTTTGGGGTTTCAGCATCTTCCCCATAAGCCTTTGCACATAGACTCCGCCCTCTCGCTCGTTATGCTGCTATACATTGTAGAAATCTGTCTGAGCGAGGTGGGTGACGTGCTGTATACCCCGCCGCTTTGTATATCGCTGCTCAATGTTTTATAATGGAATCGTGTTTTTATATCCGGTGACGGGAACATTGGAATAAAAGGGAGACAAACCCTTCCCATGTCTTCCGTGTGGGGGGCGGGGCTACATGGTTCATATTAAAGAACAGCTCCACCCAGAACTGATATATTGGTATTTGGTGAATACTAAAGAATTGAATCCCGCCTCTCAGATGTTCCGCCTCTCAGATGTTCCGCCTCTCAGATGTTCTGGGTGTTGGATATCTTCCATCGATTTCCCACATTTACACACCCGCCCAGTCCGTACTGTGAGATTCTTCATGTATTTTATACAGTGAGGGAGGAAAAAAAAGTATTTGGTTGCTGATTTTGTACGTTTCCCCCACTGACAAAGAAACGATCAGTCTATTCATTTTATTGGTCGGTTTATTATAACAGTGAGAGAACAACAAAAATATCCAGAAAAACGCATTTCAAAAAAGTTATAAATTGATTTGTATTTTTAATGAGTGAAATAAGTATGTGAACCCCGACCAATCAGCGAGATTTCCGGCTCCCAGGTGTCTTCTATACAGGAAATGAGCTGAGATTAGGAGAATTCTCTCTTATAGGGAGTGCTCCTAATCTCAGCTTGTTACCTGTATAAAAGACACCTGTCCACAGAACCGATCAGATTCCAATCTCTCCACCATGGGGGAGACCAAAGATCTGTCCGAGGAGATCGGGGAGAAGATTGGAGACCTACACAAGGCTGGGAATGGGCTACAAGACCATCGCCAAGCAGCTTGGTGAGGAGACAACAGTTGGTGCGATTATTATTCACAATTGGAAGAGACACAAAATAAGTGTCAAGCCTCGTACACACGGCCGAGATTCTCGTCGAAAAAAACATGTCGTTTTTTCGACGAGATTCTTGGACAAGAAACTTGTCCCGGCCGAGTGTACAGAACCCGCGGTTCTTTGAATGGAGCGTACGCGGTGACGTCATCGACTACGACGAGCATGCGCTCATCACATTCGATGCAGTCGCCGCCATCTTGGTTCACCCTACCTATGCCTAGGAAGCTACCGCGCATGCGTCAGTCATTTCGAGCATGCGCGGGCTTCCCGGAGGACAGGTAAGTGTACACACACTCACTTTTCTCATCGAGAAACAGGCTGACGAGAATCTCAACGAGAAAATAGAGAGCAGGTTCTCTATTTTCTCGTCGAAATTCCTGTCGCTTTTCTTGACGAGAAACCATACACACAAACAAATTTTTATCTGCAAAAAATCTCTGCCAGCAAGTTTCTTGCTGGTTTTTGCCGAGAAACTCGTTCGTGTGTACGAGGCTTGACTCTCCCTCGGTCTTTGGGTCGCCACCTCATTCCTTTAAACCCAAACACATATGAATTACACGGGTCCTGAGGCGGATTTAATGCAGATAAGGCACCAAGTGAGTTTAGTCACCACCTTAATCAGCCTCAGAACCCGTGTACTTCATGGCTACATTCTCCCCCCACTTCAATTCTTTGGTCCCCAAAAGAGGTGGGGATATTGAACTAACCAAACATTAATGAAGAAAAAGAGGTGTTCGGGTTTAAAGGGATGAGGTGACAACCCTACTCAGTCTGGGGCTCCACACAAGATCTCCCCTCGTGGAGGTTCAATGATCATGAGAACGGTGAGGAATCCGCCCAGAACTACACCGGAGAATCTTGTCACTGATCTCAGCCGGGACCATCGTCACCAAGAAAACAATCGGTAACACACTACACCGCGATTGGCTGAAATCCTGCAGCCCCCGCAAGGTCCCCCTGCTCAGGAAATCACACGTACAGCCCGTCTGAAGTCTGATAATGAAGATCTGAATGATTCGGAGGAGAACTGAGGGAAAGTGTTGTGGTCAGAGGAGACCAAAATCAAGCTCTTTGGCATCAACTCAACTCGCCGTGTTTGGAGGAGAAGGAATGCTGCCTGTGACCCCAATAACACCATCCCCCACCGTCATCCATGGAGGACACCATCCCCCACCGTCATCCATGGAGGGGTAAACATTATGCTTTGGGGGTGTTTTTCTGCTAAGTGGACAGGACAACTTCACCGCACCAAAGGGACGATGGACGGGGCCCCATGTACCATCAGATCTTGGGTGAGAACCTCCTTCCCTGAGCCAGGACATTGAAAATGGGTCTTCCAGCATGACAATGATCACCAACGTAAGGAACATTCTTCTCACTGATCACCAACGTAAGGAACATTCTTCTCACTGATCACCAACGTAAGGGACATTCTTCCCACTGATCACCAATGTAAGGAACATTCTTCTCACTGATCACCAATGTAAGGAACATTCTTCCCACTGATCACCAATGTAAGGAACATTCTTCTCACTGATCACCAATGTAAGGAACATTCTTCTCACTGATCACCAATGTAAGGAACATTCTTCCCACTGATCACCAATGTAAGGAACATTCTTCCCACTGATCACCAATGTAAGGAACATTCTTCTCACTGATCACCAATGTAAGGAACATTCTTCCCACTGACCACCAATGTAAGGGACATTCTTCCCACTGATCACTAATGTAAGGAACATTCTTCTCACTGACCACCAATGTAAGGAACATTCTTCTCACTGACCACCAATGTAAGGAGCATTCTTCTCACTGATCACCAATGTAAGGAACATTCTTCCCACTGATCACCAATGTAAGGAGCATTCTTCTCACTGATCACCAATGTAAGGGACATTCTTCCCACTGATCACCAATGTAAGGGACATTCTTCTCACTGACCACCAATGTAAGGGACATTCTTCTCACTGATCACCAATGTAAGGAACATTCTTCTCACTGATCACCAATGTAAGGAACATTCTTCCCACTTATCACCAATGTAAGGAACATTCTTCCCACTGATCACCAATGTAAGGAACATTCTTCCCACTGATCACCAATGTAAGGAACATTCTTCCCACTGATCACCAATGTAAGGAACATTCTTCTCACTGATCACCAATGTAAGGAACATTCTTCCCACTGATCACCAATGTAAGGAACATTCTTCCCACTGATCACCAATGTAAGGAACATTCTTCCCACTGATCACCAATGTAAGGAACATTCTTCTCACTGACCACCAATGTAAGGAACATTCTTCCCACTGATCACCAATGTAAGGAACATTCTTCTCACTGATCACCAATGTAAGGAACATTCTTCCCACTGATCACCAATGTAAGGAACATTCTTCCCACTGATCACCAATGTAAGGAACATTCTTCCCACTGATCACCAATGTAAGGAACATTCTTCCCACTGATCACCAATGTAAGGAACATTCTTCTCACTGATCACCAATGTAAGGGACATTCTTCTCACTGATCACCAATGTAAGGAACATTCTTCCCACTGATCACCAATGTAAGGAACATTCTTCCCACTGATCACCAATGTAAGGAACATTCTTCCCACTGATCACCAATGTAAGGAACATTCTTCCCACTGATCACCAATGTAAGGAACATTCTTCTCACTGATCACCAATGTAAGGGACATTCTTCTCACTGATCACCAATGTAAGGGACATTCTTCTCACTGATCACCAATGTAAGGGACATTCTTCCCACTGATCACCAATGTAAGGGACATTCTTCTCACTGATCACCAATGTAAGGAACATTCTTCCCACTGATCACCAATGTAAGGAACATTCTTCCCACTGATCACCAATGTAAGGAACATTCTTCTCACTGATCACCAATGTAAGGAACATTCTTCCCACTGATCACCAATGTAAGGAACATTCTTGTGCCTGTGATGTTCATATTTAGTATTTTATGATGATGATGATGATGATGATATTCAGTCGCTATCGTTACCTAGAAAGCAGCAAACACAGAACTGGGGAAAATAAAAACTTTATTTCAACAAGTAATAAAACTAGAGAGAAAACTGAATTTCAGCACAACACGTCCCGGACCTCCTAAGAAGAACATCAGCAATATGACGGCACCTGGAGAGCCATCAGCTGGGTACCCGGAGTGCTAACATTGGGTGGAAAGATCTGCAGGGGGCGGTGCTGGATCCTAGTGGGTGGGTCAGACCCTGAGCATGGGAGTGGCAGGAAACTATTACTGCAGGTCCTCCGTTCACCTGGACAAATCTTGTATAAAAAGAACGGCTGTAGAAGTTCCCGTGACCACCAATGGGAAGATACGAGGGGTCTTCAAAAAATTTCCACACTTTTTTTTAAACTCTATTAAAACATAAAAAAAGTGTGAAACCTTTTTGAAGACCCCTCGTATCCTCCCCTCAGCTAGGCGCCTCCAATACCGGAAGTCACTTATATCGGCCGTCTCCGGCTTCACCACCTTCTGATCTGGAACAAGCATGCAGAAAGTGAAGTCAGAACTCCTGATCTGCAATCTTATTCCGGGTTTGAAAACACTGAAGCCGCTGGATCGGTATGACAGCCAGGAAATTAGTATTTTCAGCAGCTGTCGCTCCCGTACTTCTTTAGTGCTGCAGGCATTCAGGATAGTCTGCAGGGACTGCATTACCCAGAACAGCCCAGGATTCAGCCCCGCCCTTCCCGCCAGTGCTATAGGGGGGTGTGGCTCCAGCTCAGGGTCCCCCTCCCCCACTCCCTATCTGCTGCTACTTACACTGAGAAATCACGTCACGGATCAGACGGTGGCATATAAAAAGGATTGTCACAAAGCAAAAATACAATACCCGTGTGCAAAGCCTCTGATGGAAGCTGCCGGTCCATTATACTAGTCCTGGCGCCGTGCTGTAAAGTTCGATGGGCTCTGCTTCACTGGCTATAGAAACAGTAATGTAGCCAGGGAGTCAGCTTCCGTCAGGGCCGTCTCACACCACAACGGTACCAAGTAGAGGAGTCAACGTAAAGGAAACCCATCAAGCGAGAAATGTGGGAGGCTGCTGCGGCTGAGCTCTGCTTCTGAAAATTCTGGTTGCCTGGCTCTCGTACCAATCCCTCAGCTTCAATACTTTTTGTCAAATCTGAGGCTGTGCGACTTCACTGGCTGCATGCTTGTCCAGTACAGTATTAAAGCCGGGGGGGGGGGGGGGGTCAATATAACTGCCAGGCAACTGACATTTCCATCATAAGGTGAGCAGCAGCAGCCTCTATTTCTTACAGACCCGAGCAACGTCAATGAATCACTACAAGTCCCAGCACTGCCCGCGGCCGCTGTGCATGCTGGGAGTTGTAGTGCGCACAGTCACATTTTGGCCAAGCTTGTCAGGTCCTGGTTCTGCTCATCTCCCTCCAATCAGACCTTCTGCTGTTTGATTGGCTGGCGCCCTAGTGATGGGAGCGCGAGGTCTCCGCCCACAGTGTGCGTTCCACGCAGGCGGGTTTTATTGCTGTAGGAGTCAGTGCAGGAGGCGGCTCCCCTCCCCCTCCCGGGATCCATATAGGTGACTTTCCGTCATGGCGGCACAGAAATTCCTGATACACGCAGTGGGGGGGGGGGGGGGGGGGGGGCGCTTTTCCAGGCACACGGAAGAGAATCCCGACAGGCCGCGGCTCTTAACGCAAGTGCAGGATGGATTAGAGGATGAAGATTAAGGAAGAACTCCGTTCAGGTACGTCTTCGTTTAAATACGCTCGCCCGCCTGCCGTGTGCCTGTAATCTTCATCCGAGCAATGCTCTGCACCTGGCTGCCCCACTAGATAAGAATCCATGGAGGAGTCGTCAGAATCCTCATCTTCTGAAATCAGGAAGTTTAAGGCGATGCTCAATTGTGGCTCCGCCCACACACTGGAGCATGAGAGGGAGGTTGCACAGTACAGAATCACATGATCCAAAATCCGCAGTCCTGGCCAAAAATAAATAAATGCTGAAAATGGATCCTGAGGAAAAGGGGAAAGACGTCCGGATGGCACGGCGGTCTCCTGGACAGCACCCGGCCTCTCACCGCCTCCTTTCCTCCGGAGTCTCACTATTGCTGGCAGATAAATTATTTGGCATCTTAAAAGGAAATGATGATTGGTGGTCTGGCGGTGAGGACCGGGGTGGGGGGGGGGGGCGCCTGTCCCAGGAACCGCCGCCGTCAGTAGTGTGCTGTGCTTTGGCACCCTTTCGATGAATCTGGTTCGGGGGATGGGATAGGAGGGGGGGGGGGGTGCACTGGAATTGGCGATAGGTCCCGGCCTGGTATGTGACGGCACGGGGAGGGCGGTTTGGCGCGGCTCGCCGTTCCCGGTGATCACAACAAGCAGAAGTCAAAGTCTTTGTGCAAAATAAGGCTGAGCGTGTTCTCCGCTAATAACTGTACAGAGCCAGGGGCGTGTCCTCCATCATATCGTCCTATCGGGAGAGAGAAAATACATTAGACTGGAAACGCCCCCCAGTACAACCCACCCCCCCATCCCCCACAATTACCAGTATATCTATTACACTGTACTGAGTTAAAGATATCAGTTTATTATTAGCGTTGCACCGATACCTTCCCCCCCCCCCCCATCGGCGAGTACTGTTACTTTCGATCAACTACTCGCCGATACCGAGTGCGGACACTTTACGATGCGATCTACGTCAATACAAAATAAATGGGCGCAAATCGCACTGCGAAGAATTGCATGCGATTTCCCCCACCACTCCTGTGTGTGTGTAAAGAAAGGGAAGCGCCATCTAGTGGGCAGTTTATGATTTTTTTTTATAACCGACATTAATAGAGATCTGGTCAAGTGCAAAATCTGCGCAGGTGTCCCGGTCCTGCCGATGGAGGCAAATCACGGCCGCTGGAGGCGCTCACAGGGCTGGAGGAGAAGTTCCGGGACCCCGTATGTATAGGGTGGAAATTATGTCAGCTTGGGGGGCGGACCGTCTCTACATCTCCTCCAGCCCTGTGAGCACCTCCAGCGGCCGTGATTTGCCGCCATCGGCAGGACCGGGACACCTGCGCAGATTTTGCATTTGACCAGATCTGTTATAAAGTTTTTCCATAAACTGCCCACTAGATGGCGCTTCTCTTCATCCACACACACAGGAGTGGTGGGGGAAATCGCAGTGCAATTTGCGCCCATTTATTTGTTTTGGCGCAAATCACACTGCAAAGTATCGGTATATCTCCATTTATTATTATACAAGATTTATGTAGCGCCAACAGTTTACGTTAAGGTTATATATATTTTACCCCCCCCCCCCCAACATGATAAATGACATTTTTAATAAAATCTTTCCATTTTCATGACATAATATATTTTAGTCCCAGCGATGTCATCACCAGGTCTCTGTGCTTCTCTATGCAATGCAGCCAAATCATGGCTGGTGGGAGGGGCCGGCAGGGGGGCTGTACATAGCTTCCTGAAACAATCCCAGCCCCCAAGTAATCCTCTTAAGTGTCCCCAGCAGTGCCAGGACAAGGACAAGGTCACCTAGAGCCCAGGGCAAACATGCCAAACTGCAACCCGCCCCCAATGTATGAGCAATATGTGTCAGCAAAAAAAATCTCCCCACAAAAACACTGATCTGCATGCTTGACACACCCCTCCTCCCCCCACCCAAGCATACATTCCCCTCCTCAAAGAAGAAATCGCCCCCCCTGTTGAAATCCCCCCTCCCAGCACAAATCTCCCCCCCCCCCCAAAAAATAAATAAAAGACCCCACCCAGCACAAATCCTCTACTCCTAAAATTTCCTCTCTTAGTACACATCTTTTCCTTACCACCCCAAATTTCCCTCAATCACCATTCTTAGCACCCCCAAAACTCCCCCCTCTCCTAGAATACTTACCCCCCCACCATCCCCCCAAATTCCCCCTTTCAACACAAATCCCTTCCCCCATCTCCTTGTGGCGCCCCCCCCTCCCACCTCACAGTGCCCAGGGCAGCTGTCCCCTCTGCCCACGCCTTGTCCCAGAGAGGAGTTATGCAAATATCAAAATGGGCGTGTCAGTCTGGAGAAGTGGGCGTTCCTAGGCAGCCTGAATTTGCATTTAGACCTCCCACATGGGACGCTGCGCCCCCATGATAGAAAGAAATGAAATCCAATGAAAAGGGGCGGGGACAGTCAGGCCGGGGAGGAAAGTGCTAGAGGATGCTGGACGTCCTCCAGCCAGGAAAGGAGGCGGGGCTTTATCTGACTTGCTGCAGCTTCTAATGTAAATTGATATCAGAGGAAGCCGTTTCAGTCCAGGAGAGGAGCCGGTACACCTGTGCAAGACTGAAGGGGAGGAGCCGGTACACCTGTGCGAGACTGAACGGGGAGGAGCCGGTACACCTGTGCGAGACTGAACGGGGAGGAGCCGGTACACCTGTGAGAGACTGAACGGGGAGGAGCCGGTACACCTGTGCAAGACTGAACGGGGAGGAGCCGGTACACCTGTGCAAGACTGAACGGGGAGGAGCCGGTACACCTGTGCAAGACTGAACGGGGAGGAGCCGGTACAACCTGTGCAAGACTGAACGGGGAGGAGCCTGGTACACCTGTGCAAGACTGAACGGGGAGGAGCCTGGTACACCTGTGCAAGACTGAAGGGGAAGGCAGAGTCAGGCTTAACAAGTGGCGCTGTGAGCAGGATGAGGGGAGGGGCAGAGGTTGATTTTAGCAATGACCAATCTCATCAACAGAACAGGTGGGGGGTGAGTGAGGGGTTTGTGGGGGGGGGGTGAGTGAGGGGTTTGTGGGGGGGGGGGAGAGTGAGGGGTTTGTGGGGGGGGGGGGGGGTGCGATGCGGTCGGTCTGGTTTCTCACCATCGGGAGGTCTCCTGTAGTCGTCGGAAGTCGGTGCGTCGGTTTCTTTTCTTTGTACCGATGGAAGCCGACGCCCACGTACCACCATTACCACCACGATGGTGAAGACGGAGACGATCATGACGAAGAGAGGATTGGAGCCGCTCCCGGTGTGCAATATGCGGCACCTCTGAAGGAGAGAAAAATAAATAAAATAAAACCAATCACCTTTTTATATTGGGCATTCCCGACTCCTCCCCCACAGGTACTAAGCCCCACCCCCTGGTATGACATGCGACACTCTAATCTGGGGTGTCCCCGACATTCAGCTGTCTTAAAGTGGTTGTACACCCCGTAGACACATTTTTTTTTTTTTTTTACTTACCTGCAAGACAAAGCTATAATGAGCTAGTATGACTAGCATACTAGCTCATTATGTACCACTTACCTTCGATCAGGGCCTCCGAAGTCGTCCGTGTCCCTCCTCTAGCCGCATCCATCGCTGCGGCGATAGCCGGAATGTTACTTCCGGGTATCGCCGCTGCAGCCAATCACAGCGCCGCTCCGGCGCTGTGATTGGCCGGAGCGGCGAAGACGTAACTCCGCGCATGCGAGCCGTCGAATTCGGCTACGTCGTCGAATGTTGCGACCTAGCCGAATTTGTGAATGGGGTGACGTCAGCGTCGCCGCATTTACATACAAATATCTCCTTAACCGTGTAGGTTAAGGAGATATTTTCATGTACCTACAGGTAAGTCTTAATCTAGGCTCACCTGTAGGTCCTTTGTTTAAAAAGTGGGTTTACAACCACTTTAATGGAGATCAATCGAAAAATGAAAGCAGCCAGCAGAGGGCGCAGCTCTGGTAAAATATTTTAGCAAATAAATATTTCTTTATAAATTTCCAGCCAAAATATATTCTTCTTCATTTCTTGGGTGAAAATCCCCCAAATCAGTGAATATTATTTATTCTGTAGGGAAGTTATAGAATCCACAAACTATGAGATATACATCTTAAAAAAAAAAAAAAAAAAACGCAATTCTTGAGGCCCAAAATTGTCAGGACAGAACTAATACCCCGAAATGTCTCCTTTTTGGAAAATAGTATATTATGTAAGAGGCATGGCGAATTTTTTAAAGTTGTAATTTTTTGTCACCATTTTTCGAAAATAAAAGACATTACCCACTTCGGCTCCGGAAGATTTACCCCCTTAATGACCAGACCATTTTTGTGATACAGCACTGCATTACTTTAACTGACAATTGCCGCGGTCGTGCGACGCTGTACCCAAATAAAATTGATGTCTTTCCCCCCCCCCCCCCCCCCCACAAATAGAGCTTTCTTTTGGCAGCATTTGATCACCTCTGCTGGGTTTTTTTTTTTAGAGAAGAAAGAAAGAAAGAAAGAAAGAAAGAAAGAAAGAAAGAAAGAAAGAAAGAAAGAAAGAAAGAAAGAAAGAAAGAAAGAAAGAAAGAAAGAAAGAAAGAAAGAAAGAAAGAAAGAAAGAAAGAAAGAAAGAAAGAAAGAAAGAAAGAAAGAAAGAAAAAGAGAGAAAAAAAAAGAAAGAAAGAAAAAAAAGAAAAAGAAAGAGAAAGAAAGAGAAAGAGAAAGAATTTGGAAAAAAAAAAAAAAAAAAAAACACACAACAACAATTTACTTTCTGCTAGAAGACATAAATAAGAAAAAAAAAATAATGTATTATGCGACATATTTTTGGTAAAAAAAATAAATAAAAAAATTGCAATAAGTGTATATTGATTGGTTTGCGCAAAAAAGTATAGCGTCTACAAACGGTGGGATATTTTTCTTGATTTTTTTTTTCTTGATTTCTTTTACTAGTAATGGCGGGCGATCAGTGATTTCTAGGGGGACCTGCAATATTGCGGCTGACAAATCGCACACTTTTAAAACTTTTTTGGGGACCCAGTGACACTAATACAGAGATCAGTGCTAAAAATATGCACTGTCACTGTACTAATGACACTGACTGGGAAGGGGTTAACATCAGGGGCACTCAAAGGGTTAAATGTGTCCCTAGGGGGGTACTTTCTCACTGTGTGGGGGAGGAGCTTGTACTGTAAGAAGACAGAGATCCGTGTTCCTGCTTAGCAGAAACACAAGATCTCGGTCTTCTGTCACAGAACGGCGATCTGCCTTGTTTACATAGACCACCGATCTGTCTGCCTTGGGAACGATTGGCGGGTCTCCGCAGACATCGCGTCTACCAGACCCGCTGATTGGCTCCCGCTGTGTCCATTTACAGCAGGAGCGGGGGGGCCTCGCTGGCAGCATGCCCAGACCCAGGAGAGGAAAAAAAATTAAAAAATAAATCACGTACAGGTATGTAGGCAGTTAAAAAATATATATTATATCAGTGCAGTACATCATACATATAACGGGTGTGGTGGTGATCAGGGACCCTTTTAAAATAAAATTATTTAATTTTTCCTAACCGTGAATTTCACGGTTATAAACAGCCCATTTTTAGTGAATGAAAATCGATTCATTCAGTGTGTACCATTGTGATTGGCCCTGTCTGTACCATGTGATCACTGTGACCAATCACAGGGATCATACACAATAGTACACAATGAATGACAGCTTTCCATTGTGTACAATTGTCATGTAATCTGCTGTGATTGGTCATAGCGATCACATGGTACAGACGGGGCCAATCACAGCCAATTACAATAGTACACACGGTGTTTGTTGGACACAGCAGGTGACAGATGGTGCGCGGCCCGTGGGGCACGCCTGAGGTTTGTTCTGGAGAGGACGTCATCGGACATCCACCCAGAATGAAATGATGGCCGGGCAGGAAGCGAATAAACATGCAACAAAAACACACAAAATGTTCGTTTTCCCCCCCATGTGTTGTGAAGAATAGCCGGTTCTATTCTATTCTAATCTATTCTATATTAAAGTTTTGGAAGACGATTAAATTCTTTCTATTCAATTTTTTTTCTGTTCTATTCCTTTATTTTCTATTCTATTGTTTTATTATATTTTATATATTTTCAGAAGACATCTATATTCTATTCTATTATTTTCTATTCTCTTCTTTTCTGAAGCTTTTCCTTTACTTTCGATTTAATTATATTATTTTATTTTCCATTCTATTTTGTTTTACTCTATTCTTTTCTATTTTATTCAATTCTATTCTTTTTCGAAATTCCAATTTCAGAAGACGGCTATATTCTATTCTATATTTTTCTATTATATTCTTTGATTCTATTCCTTTATTTTCTATTCATTCCAATTTCGGAAAACCGCTATATTCTATTCAAATCTAAAAAAAGAAAAAAAAAAATATGTATATTCTATCCCTTTATTTTCCATTCTATTCTTTTATTTTTTATTTCTATTCTGTTTAATTCCATTCTATTCTTTTTAAAATTCTACATTTCGGAAGAAGTCTATATTCTAACACAAACACACAAAATCTTTGAAGGAAATGAGCAATTTCTGTTCATATTTCTAAATTTGTTTTTGAATTTTGGATTTCGTCTTTTAAATTTGATTCTAACCGAATTTCAGACGAAATTTAGATTTGTTATTTCTAGGGATGCACCGAAATTTCAGCCGCCGAAACATATTAGCCGAAAGAGAAAATAGGCCGATACTGGAGCCGAAAATGGGGCGGGGCCTGGGCTCTGCCCCCCGCCCCTGGTGCCGCCCATTATGAGGATGTCGTTGTGGGAGAGGAGAGTTGCTGCCGCCTGGTGATTAGAGCGCCGGGAACATAACGGCTTTCATTTCAATAGCTGTGTGTTCCCCGCGGGCGCGCCGTCACATACTGCCCCTCCCCCTTGTCCGGGGACTTTGATAGACAGATCACCCGTCCAATCCTGGGACAGGTGATCTGTCTATCAAAGTTCCCCGGACAAGGGGGAGGGGCTGTATGTGACGGCGCGCCGCGGGGAACACACAGATATTGAAATGAAAGCCGTTATGTTCCCGGCGCTCTAATCACCAGGCGGCAGCGACTCTCCTCTCTTCCCCTGCACAGGTGAGGCTTAACTGGGGACACAGGCTGGCTGCATCTGACGGGCACTGGTGAAGCTGCATTGATCTCCTGTACCATGTCTGCAGTCTCTGACCATCTCCTGTACCATGTCTGCAGTCTCTGACCATCTCCTGTACCATGTCTGCAGTCTCTGACCATCTCCTGTACCATGTCTGCAGTCTCTGACCATCTCCTGTACCATGTCTGCAGTCTCTGACCATCTCCTGTACCATGTCTGCAGTCTCTGACCATCTCCTGTACCATGTCTGCAGTCTCTGACCATCTCCTGTACCATGTCTGCAGTCTCTGACCATCTCCTGTACCATGTCTGCAGTCTCTGACCATCTCCTGTACCATGTCTGCAGTCTCTGACCATCTCCTGTACCATGTCTGCAGTCTCTGACCATCTCCTGTACCATGTCTGCAGTCTCTGACCATCTCCTGTACCATGTCTGCAGTCTCTGACCATCTCCTGTACCATGTCTGCAGTCTCTGACCATCTCCTGTACCATGTCTGCAGTCTCTGACCATCTCCTGTACCATGTCTGCAGTCTCTGACCATCTCCTGTACCATGTCTGCAGTCTCTGACCATCTCCTGTACCATGTCTGCAGTCTCTGACCATCTCCTGTACCATGTCTGCAGTCTCTGACCATCTCCTGTACCATGTCTGCAGTCTCTGACCATCTCCTGTACCATGTCTGCAGTCTCTGACCATCTCCTGTACCATGTCTGCAGTCTCTGACCATCTCCTGTACCATGTCTGCAGTCTCTGATCATCTCCTGTACCATGTCTGCAGTCTCTGACCATCTCCTGTACCATGTCTGCAGTCTCTGACCATCTCCTGTACCATGTCTGCAGTCTCTGACCATCTCCTGTACCATGTCTGCAGTCTCTGACCATCTCCTGTACCATGTCTGCAGTCTCTGACCATCTCCTGTACTATGTCACTTTCCGGGATAAAAGAAGATTTATTTTCGGTATCGGTTTCGGCACCAAAAAGCCCATTGGGTGGATCCCTAGTTATTTTGGATTCGTTTAAACTTGTTACGATTGTAATTTGGGAATTTGGATCCGAATCTCTGAAAAAGGAACATTTTGTCTGAAATTCGTTTTGTAACTCAACGTTCCGCACGCATCTCACAACAATGGCGGCCTCCATTTAACAGATAGAGACGTGGAGTGATTTTGTCACACATGTGAAGATCTGATCTCACCTCTGACATCTCCCACCTCCAACACGGACGGGTCGCTCTCTTCCTCGGGCTGGCTGGTGTGCGGGGGTGCAGCGGTCTGCGTGGCGGGGCTGGTAGGTTGCGCCGGTGGTCGGTATAGGCAGGTTGGTGGTGGCGGAAGACGTCCCATTGGCGAGGAGGGCGGTGGTCATAGCGGCAGGGTGGGTGGAGCCTGGCGGAGTCTCCGTATTATTCTGTGTCCGGGCGGATGGGGTGCTGGGAAGCAGAGGGCTCTCTGAGAAGGGGGTCCCTACAAAACACAAAAGGAGGGAAAATATTCTCCAATATCCAAAACATTCATAAAATGGCGTCTACAGGAGAGACAATAATGAGATCCGCACTAAAGAGGACCGGTCACCAACCGCACAAAAAGCTCCGCCTCTTATTACAAAGACATCCTTTATCTCCAGTCAGTGAATGTGCCCAGGCTGTCACCAGTCTGCTGCAGGCAGGAGGAAACATTTCCTCAGTCTCCCCTCCCCCAGTGATCAGGACTGTACATTGTACCTTTGTATAAGGAGGAGGAGGCATTTCCTCAGTCTCCCCTCCCCCAGCGATCAGACTGTACATTGTACCTTTGTAGAAGGAGGAGGGGGGTGTTGGGAAACTGCCTGTGGGTGTGGTCATCTCTCAGGATCGGGTCACTCACCTGTTGTCACCTCCCCCGTCACCGGTGTGGTCAGCGTATGAGTGGTTGGGGGTAGCTGGGTGAGGCTCGGCCCGGTCTCCCCTCTGGTCTCAGTGTCCCCCTGGCTGGGGGCCGCCCCCCCGGTGCTGTTGTTGGTCTCCTGTGGCTCCTCAGTAATGGCGGATGTCGCAGTGAAGGGTTCCGTTACGCTGATGGTAGGCGGGCCCTCGGATCGAGGGGGGTCAGTTACTGCGATCGTCTCATTCGCCTTCTCCCCGTGGGTGACGTCCGAAAACTCTGACACAACGGAGGCGGAGTCACGCCGGACCGCAGAGGTCACAATGGAGGAAACCGTGGAGGCTGCTGGGACTTCAGATCCAAGATCCGCATTCTGATTGGTGGAGACTTCCTGTGCAAATCCTGATACCAGAGAGAAAAAGAATCATTGTAACCAATAGATCTCCGTATTTCCTGTATTCATTACCATAGCGCTGACATATACCGCAGTGCTGTACAGAGATCACTGAGCCAATCACATCAGTCTCTGGACAGAGGAGCTTACACTCTAATGTCCCCTCCCCCCACATCACATCAGTCTCTGTACAGAGGAGCTTACACTCTAATGTCCCCCCCCCCCCCAGTCACACACACTAGAATTATTATTATAATACA